>JAPKLY010000098.1:72224-169779 GCA_026898435.1 Prunella vulgaris
CTTTCACTTGGAGAACTCATATAACCGCTTTCTAAGTGGATTTTTGTGAGCTCTCCAAGCCTTTTTTTGAGTGACTTTGTTTCTTTTTCTGTTGTTTGTTTTTTTATGTGCTTTTTAAATTTTAGTATCCCTCTCCTCTACTCTGTAGTTGTGAGTTTTCATACATGTTCTGTGGTTTCTTCCCTTTTATGGGTTTGATGTTTCTTCGTAGATGTGGTGCTTGGGATTCACATCTGGTAGTGTGCCAGATATTTTTTAATTCTGTAGGCCTCTCTGTTGAAGTGTGAGTTGGTTCAAGATGGATGCTAATTCATTTAGAAGGTGAAAATCACCTTAGTGTGGGGTGTATTATTCGCCGTTGTGCTTTTTAGTTATTAGCGTCTGTCTTATTGTATGCTCTCCATAACCTCTCGATTGGTTTGGAGCAGTTGTTTTTCCTTTGTGTGTTAGGGTGGAAAAGTGATCCTTGTACATATTTGATTTTATATTAATGAAAGATTTTTTCCTCTTAAAAAAAAAATAATCATCGTGCCCAAAGGATGGATAGAGTATCATTTATATAACGTTACGCGCTTTCTATTTATTTTATTAAGTAATATAAATTTATGACATATTTCTTAATCCGTAAAGAAAACAAATGATTCCAAAACGCCTTTCCAGTTCAAAAAATGAACATTTCGTGTTGAAATAATTTTGAAAACTGAGTCCATGTACAGGGTGTGTTGGTTCTTGTGTTAGGGGAGAGGAGTTGAAGAAGACGACAATGGAAGACGATGGTGTTGTAGTTGAAGAGAGGGAGGAGCTCATGGTTTCTCCAACCGGCGGCGATGAGTTTCTCAAAAAAGCCCATTTTCTTACCCCCTCCGTTAGCAGCTCTGCCGCCTCCCCCTCGGTGCCCGCCACTGCTCCGGCAGCCAAATGCAAGCATTTACTCTTAAAGGTAATCTATCATGGGTGGAAAAGGCCACCGGAGAACTGGATATCATGGGTGGATCAGTTATACTCCTCTCACAATTCCACCTGGAAAAGAGCTGGAGTTGTAGACGCCATTGTAGCTTCCAAATGCTTCATTCCCCGATCGAATCATCTGATTTTGGAATTGGTGGAGAAATGGTGTCCCAAGACTAATTCGTTCGTTTTCCCCTGGGGAGAAGCCAGCATCACTTTGGAAGATATAATGGTGCTTGGTGGTTATCCTGTGTTGGGGGAATCGGTTTTGATTTCTCCCGAAAACGAAGAAATGGTGAAGAAATTGGAAACTGCTCGATCCACAATGAACAAGAGCAAGTCAAGGAGTGTTTATAAGGAAAAATGGGTCGCCCAATTTAAGGGCAGCGGAAGCGAAATCGAGCACGCAGCATTTCTGAGTTATTGGCTTTCCAGGTTTGTCTTTCCTTCCTCACCAAGTAGAATATGTGGAAGGGTGATTCCCATTGCTGTTCATCTAGCAACAGGTACACAGATAGCACTCGCACCCGCCCTTCTTGCTACTATTTATCAGAGCTTAACAATTTTGAAAGCTTCTATGCTCCTTGCTCGAACATCTGGGAAAATTAGTGAGTTTCTTCAAGTTTCAGTCCCCGCCCCATTAGCAATTGTTCAAGTGTGGATTTGGGAAAGGTTCCCATCACTGCGGCCAACGCTCGTGCCGGTTGGACGGCCGAGATTGGCTCGATGGGATCGCATTAAATTGGGGTCAGAGTGTAAATCTTTGTCGATTGGAAAAGATTTTCAATGGCGGCCCTACATGGAGAATGAAGGGGGGGTTGATTTAGAGGGGTTTGTTCGATGTGTGAGGACATGTGAGCTTGTAAGCTTGGAAGGTAATAGTATGGAGCAGTATCTGCCCCATCGTGTAGCAATGCAGTTTGGGATGGATCAAGATATTCCAGGTGATGTACAACGGGTTAATTCGAGTTGGGAGATTGCTTGGAAACACTACAATCGCCCAATTAGAGATACAAAGGTGTATGTACCACCCCGTTTCTCTGAGCCACACGTATCCAGTCGTTACTTGACGTGGTGGAGGAGAAGTGAAAAAACAAATCAAGACTTGTTTGGAAGGAAATCAGAGGTTGATGTTGTAAGTATTCCTCCTCCTGGTTTTTCTATAGAGTGGAAGAGGATTCAACAACAGGGTGTTCGATGGAAAAGCCCTTCGGGTTTAAACATCAAAAGGAAATTTGTTGCAAGTTCATCATCAGGGGGGAGGAAGAGTAATCCAAAGAGTTGTAAAAGGCGTAGGAAACTTTTATCAGGGGATAACAGCAATGGTTTTGCCCAGGAGGAAGCAAACCAATTATCTTCCATGCCCAACAATGGGAATATTTGTAACCAAGTGGATGAAGGAATATTGGAGGAGAGGATCCTGATTGCTGAAAAGCTGGTGGCCTTTCTAGAAGCAGGAAAACTAGTATGTCTTTGATGACAAGGTTAGAATATGAATTGCCTCATTACATTATATATATATACCACTAAATTAATGTAATATGTTGAAGGTTGATCAGGTCTTGTTGCTAAAAGACCAGATTTTGTGCTACAAATCCGACAGTAATGAAAGTTGTTACTGAATCAATAACACTTTATATTCTTTTAATATAGTATCAGTAGAAACACATTGGCATCGAAACAGAGTAATCACACAAGATGAGTACAATTGTTAGGTATCATTTGTTTTTCTGTTTCTCTCACCCCCCCCTCATGATCGTCAAATCAAAATTCATAAGTCGGCGTTTATTTTTATTATTATTTTTGGATGAAGTGAGTAGAAAAAGTATGGGTTTGAGTGAATAATAATATTAGGTTTATAAGTATTTTATGTGTAGTTTGAGTATGAGATTTGAAAATTGAGGGAAACTTGTTTCGAATTTTTTAATGAGTAGTCTTAACACGTATGTAGTGGTTTAACTTCAACCTTAGCATATGTGGAAACAATAAAGGCTTGCAGCTTGAAGGATAGTGGGATGATGGGGGGTGTAAGTAGTTAATTAGAATGTGGTAATAATGCTAACTAAATGAGCTGATTACCTTTTATTTTAATTAATTACTAAAGTTGCTCATTCTGGATACTAATCTCGTTGAAGTATATATTTATTAACTTTGTCATTCTTATTGAAATATTAACAACCAAGAACTCCTTTAACAATGCACTTCATATGGTCTCACTCTGGTTTTCTCTTTCTTGCCAAATATGCTGCTAAAGCACTTTATTTGGTTACAATAATTTCAAATTATGCTAATAATATATCAGAGCACAACAAAAATAAGTAAGTTGAATTCACATTTCTCTCAATAATTTGATTAATTGGGTTTGCATCATGTTCGTGCATCTTATCATTTATCAAGGTTAGGTAGTCCTATTTCTTGTTTTTTCGTTGGTGTTTTATGCTAAATTGGGTTTCTTTGCATTATTCTAATGAGGTGATAGAAATTTTTAAGATGATTTTATTAAACATAACAGTATAATACTAATTTTGAACAAACTAGTTCTTAGTTCTTACTGCACTGAGTAATAAATTATTTACAGCATTAATACTCTTGTGGATTAAAATGTAGGCTGTTCTTAAGTGAAAAATAAAAATTAGAATGTCATTGATAAAATGTAGGCTCTTGGATGGACGTGGCAGACATGTTGGGGCAATTTCCAGACTTCAGCCTTGAGGTCAAGGTTGCTTCGACAGGGGAGGCAATTGATAGAACGGGCCTGAAGCCGATACAGGTATATGCGAAGGGCGAAGATATCGACATGATCATGTGAGATTCTTCTTATTTGTATCACTGAATTTCAATCACAGAGCTGTCCACCTGCCTAAATTCAGTGACACAAATAAAACCAATATCAGAGGCATTCAAATGATCAGAAACTGTATGCACAATAAAAAAAGATCAATATCAATAACCCCAAGTTACTATTATATTTACCCCAAAATAGTTCACTATACAAAAATTAACAACACAGAGAATAATAGTTACCCATATTTTGCGAGGTTAGCTAGCCATTTTGGTGTTTCTCCTAATGCCGGGATAAAACTTCAATTGGTGATATAACTACTGGACCATCTGTGTTCATTTCACGCAGAGGGCAACTGGCGAAACAAAATTGAACTCCAATTCCATTTTACTTTTTCAATTTTATCTGAATTTTTGTTAAAATTTTCCTCTTGCTTCTGTTTCTACAAAGACCATTCATTAACGTGAGTGCGCCCCTCCTCCATCCCTCCTATTTTCGGCCCAAATTTTGAAAATGGTTTAATCTTGTATTCACAACTCAAGTTCATTTTTAAAAAGTTACACAAAATACTACTGAAAAATTAAACATGTTATACTGAAAAGTGTATTTTTAATAGTCTAACTTTTCAGTAATAATTTGTGTAACTTTTTAGTAATAAATTGCACAACTTTTAAAAAATGAACTTGAGTTGTACGGTGTAATTGGTGCATAAGAGACTTATTTTTTGAAAATATACAAAACTTATGGGAGCGAACGATGACAATATTTCATGGTGGATGATTAGGACAAAAATACACAAAGCATATGAGAATGATGACACTGAGGTCTGATGGATGGATGATTAAAGCTAAATTAAATGTGAGGTCTAATGTTCATCTTTTTGAGGATCAACATGTAGAAATAATTTAAAATATAAGGTTCATCATATTCTAAATATAAATATTTTATTAATTATTTTCGATTTTTTTTTTAAATCACTAATTTTAATATGTAAGAATATTTTTGTCCATTTATATTAATTTAATTTATTATTAAGAAGATACAGTGCAATCGCCCTAGTGTAGAGTGAAATTACTTAAAAATTATAATATACTTTAAAATACAAATTCAATGATATTTAAAGAATCTTCTGACGTAAGAAAAGGTGAAATCATCCTGACCATATAAAGACTCAAGATAATATTGTGTACATATTTTGTTCTCCTTAACCACTATAATACCGTATACTACTTTTGTCTCTTAAAAATTAATGTATTTTCCTTTCTAGTTTATTGCGTGAAAATTTATATACTCCCAAAATAAAAATATTTTATTAAATTTTTATTCTCAAAATCTCTACATAACAATCTTCCTCTTACACAATCTACTAATTATACTTTAAAAAAAAAAAATTATACCCCAAAGAATATCTCAAATATTTCAGGATGGATGTAGTGTTTATTTTTATAATACATTTCAATAAAAAATTTCAAATCAAGCGATCGACGCCTAAATTTTAGATTTTGAACTAAAAATTTAACATGAATTACAGAAATTACAAAGTTGAAATAGTGGATAAGATTCAACCGTTTCTCAATCTATCTAACAAACAACATCTCACGTCTGAAATTGTCTTTTCATTAAGACCAACGTGTACGTACATCTTCGATACAAACAATCACCTTTCTATATCTCTACTATCACCAAAAATCGATCCACATAACAATGTCATTCCCCAGTACACAAAAATAAAATAAAAAATAAAAAAAATCACATATTACAACAGCTACAATCCATCTCTGCTGACTTTACGGATTTTGCCTCAAATTAGATTAAGTGTCTTCTCATGTTTCAGGTAAACAAGGTAGCTGCTCCTTGGATAACCTAAAAGCTCAGCTCAATTTCGTCGGCTTAATCTTTCCAGAGTTATGCATGTTTTGCCTAAAACACATTACATTGTTCAGTTAATGACGCAGGGGAAAATGACATAAAAGGACCGGAAGCAAAACCATATTCACATTTCAAACGCAAGACCTGAAGTTTGATGCAGAAAAAGCACAGATGTGTATTAGTTTTGATTAACAATGATACTTCGGTGAACAAATTGCACTATTCAACCCAACTATGACTTAAAATTCTAACCAAGCTGTTTTTCTATATATATTTTGGAGCTGTAAAAAAGACTATAGAAAAGTACTAGCTAGTGTGAAAAGCATCAGCTCATATAAACTACTTTTTTTGTATGAACTAATTCTTTTATTCACATAAACTAATATTTCTCATTATATACTTCAGTTTTAATAGTGAATTTGAGTCAAAATTGCATCAATTGCACAGTGCATTAGGTATTTTGTGCCTTTGATTAATTACTTCAAATCAACTAGCATGTACATATCCCCCTTCACAATTTCACGTAGCATGATTCTAGATAAAATCATGAAAGACCATTGCTCACAACAGCAGGAGAAACGAGATAGATGTAAAACGATCACAGGAACATATGTATCAAATACACACAAGCAAGATGATCACGAGCGATACCTTTTTCAGATATTTTTTGTGAAGCTTCATAGCACTAATGCATGCTTTTTTGGCATCCAGGTGACCAGTAATGTCATTAAGTATCTGAACAAAAACATAAGGGAAAATTAGAAAAAAATAAAAATACAGCTCAACAAGGATAAGTAGGACTAGGTCAGCTGCCAAAAAATAAAATATATGGTACATACTTATATGCAGCATCCATTTAAGTCATCTAATTTCATGGATCTCCTAGAATTTTTGTATAGAACCAATACTTGAGGTGCAAAATTTAAAAGGATTTCTACCTTGACAACTTCGTCTAAGCCTCGGGCTTCTGTTAATTTCGCACTCTTATCCTTTAGGACACTGGCCACAAGAAAAATGGAAATAGGAAGGGGTGTAGCAGTATTTTTGACACCATTCCTCAGGTTATTTCTTTCGAATTTTCCAAACTGCCGTCTTGACTTGACCTTGCCTTTAGATCCCTCTGATCTTTCTTTCGCTGATTCATCATCCTCATACATGGAGAATAGATCAGGGTCATACTCTAGGGCCCACATCATCTGTTAAATGATCAATTAGTAAATAAAAGGAGAAATGATTATTAATTAGAACATGAAATATACAATATGAGTGGAATACAATAGGATTATTAGAAGAATAACATCAGGAAGAATATAATGATATGCCAACAATTATGGTCAAACAGACTTTCTACACCTCGAGTTAGCATACATCTTTGTCTTCAGGTAATTTTAAAATAGATGCATATTTTCTTAAAGAAGTTTTTAGTTTTAAGACTAATAAGAAGATCAAAATGAGTACGATAAGAAAAATTACCTCCCAAAGGTATAATGAGTCACCAAAAGAGAATTCTCTGCGAAACAAAACCATAAGCATTCTGAAAGCAAACAAATAATCACCACCGCCTAGCGTTTCTGTTCTCAGATTAAAAAGTGGAAATGTTGTTAGATACAGATTAATTATTAAGTAACGAAAACAATCTGATGTGTAATCAATTATTGCTAAAGAATGAAAGAGAAATGTTGAAAATAATAAACACATGATAGTGACATCATAATAACATGAAGTTTCACATTTTAATCTTCTCATTATAGCATTTTATGTTGCAAACATCTTAGATAGAAAATTTGGAAAAAAGATAGGAAAGCAATTAATGTGATATACCTAAGTGCTGATGAAGTTTAGGATCAATAACTTGCGTTATGGAAGCTAGATTACCAAGCTGAGCCTCCACTCCTACTGAGTTCTCAGTGCATCTGAAATTTCCTCGCTTCAATGAAGTTTCATTTATAAAAAAAAGTATCATAAGAAACTGAAAAGTGAGAAGCAAAAAGATAGAAACAGATTTCAGGTTACAGTAAGGTAATTAAATTATATATAAGAGAAGTGCCAGTTAACAGATTTTTAAGAAAAGATTTTTGTACGGTGAATATATTCATATGCTTCACACATATTGAACGGATGTTACCAAATTTATAAGGTATCAGTCAAAGAGAACATCTAATAAGGATGCATCACAATTCACAATTATCATTTAGACATTTTTTCCTCAATCTTACTTTACAAAAATTCATGGCAATGCAAAGCTAATAAATCAATTTCACTTCCATATTTGATAAGGGAAATCAGTGATTTAAACTTTTTACATGTTTTAAAATATATCCTGACATAATAGATAAATCGTACCAATCTGCGCATTAAACGTTCAAAGCACCAAAATGCATCAGCCTCGTCCTCGAGGAGTATAATCAGTGGAGAACAAAGATCACTCATACCTGCTCAGCACACAGATCTTCAAAACAAGTTCTATCTCGCAATTTCCAGATTAAAATATATATATTTGATCTAAGTTCTTTGAATTTCTGAGATAAAATAATAGCACAGGCATTGCATTTACTAATATCCAGAACATCATAATTCTTTAGTAGACCAGTCAGTTACTGGAAAGGAGAAAACAAAGGTTGTCTTGCAGTTATAGTTATACTTCCAAGTGACAATTCAACCCCTCTATAATTCAAAGTGAAATTTGTTTAGGTATTCAAAATTCTCATGAGATGAAAAATTTTAGATGGTTGTGTTAATTAGGCAAATCATTCTTTTTGAATACTATTAAATGCTGAACAAGAAATGGTTTTGCTGCAAATTCATCCAAAAGGCAAGAGTAGACTTATTTTAATTTTTAACTCACCTTGGCAATACCCAACATCTGAATCAAACCAGGCATAGATAGCAAGAATATCCCAAAGTTTTGACAAATTTTCTTGCTTCTCATAAAAGACTAGCGTCCGGTCAGTACGAACTACATCAAGACCTATAATAAACATTAAACCATGAAATGTAAAATCACAAAAATATGAATACCCATCCATATAAGGATATTTAAGTTTATATTTTAATGTACATACTAAATCAAGGCTATAGAAAAATAAGTATGCAAGTTATAAATTAACAACCTATTTGATGTAATATGAGTTTCCACTGGATTTCTTTCTTGTCGATGGGAGCATGTCCATTTGACAGTTTTGCCATTTGAGAGCTAGCGGCATCTGTTGATGCAAGATACAATGTCATGGTATTAGATCTAATCTCCAGAAATAATTGAGTTCATAAATTCTTAGGTGGCTAAATAACAGAGTTTCCATAACTACCATTCCCCTTAGTAGGAAATTTAGATTCCTTTTCAAGATTTAATTGTTGGAGTACGATGGGGTCCTGAATAGGTTCACCGACTTCTGTAATTATTGGTGCAGTTACGAATTTCCCGCTTCCAACCAAGTGAAACATTTGATGGCACTCCTCTTTCATCGATGCATACCTCACTCTGAAAGGATGCACAATGATAAAATAATATCGAAATATACTAACTTGAACTGAAAATTCTTGAATTTTCAATAACCTTGGGAAACTAGACGACATAGCAAATTGATTTGGCCAAATAACCTACACTACTTAACAATGTCTGAATTGGGTATTCTGACAACTCAGAAGAGAACGGTGGATTCTCCTTTACAGTTGAATTTATCCAATAATTGACCAAAAAATTTTTAATTAACAATAAATGGCAAATACATAAAAATCTCTTTATAAAATGGCTTGTGTAACTCTTCATCCAAGTTATATACTATAGCTTACAGGTAGCACGATGCTAAGTTACCGCTTTATTTTTATATTAAAGGAGCAAATTCACTTTTTAAAAAGAAAAGCACATCTCTGGAAGCATATAACCGTCCACTTTCTTTTAGGTTATTTTTATAATACCTTCTTTTAAGTTTTCATGCAGAAGAGTCTGTTATTTAGATTATAGGAACGTTACTGTAAATAAAATATAGAAATGAAAAAACAAGAAAAAAGGAATATATAGTTGTTGCATACTGATCATAGAAAGCCAGAGAATGTCCAAAGCTATAGGGATATGAAGTTTGGCTTTATGAAGTCCAAAATGAAATTTGACCCAGTCAACAGTTCTGTTCAGTAAATGTCAGAGCATAGTATCTCACGGTGGATAATGATACAATGCGAGTTGAATCCACAAATTCATTTCTCTGTGTCCTATAATCTTCTGGTCAACAGATATCCTAATCATTTTATGGATTACCATTTATGTAGCTGAGCATGCTTACGATATGATGAGAATGGTGAAATACATTCAGACTTCGAAAAAAGAACATCATTATCACATTTTAACATGAAGGTATCCTTGCTCATAAAGATTAAAATCATGGTACTAATATGATGCATAACAAGGAAACTACCTTCGACGCTGTCGTATTTGCTCCCTTTCCTCAAAGGTGCTGTTAGGATCATAACAACCCAATAAGAACTCCCAAACCTCACCTCTAATTGATGGGTGAACACCCTATTATTTGTCAAAGAACAAACCAAGATCACTTCAAAATCATAATTTTATTCAAAAGTCAGTTGGAAGGAATCATACTACAAATGAAAATGTGCTATCAAGATGATTAGATGTTAAAACATTTTGTAACCTAATATATTTATATCTTTCTCACTTCTCAGTACAACAAAAAAATTCCCAACAGCAGAAGAACAAGAAATATTTCAGCAATAACAAAAATGAAACCTATCACGAAATTATCGATATGGCTATATATATGTGTATATCTATTAGCAAATGAAAGTCAAACAGCTTCGCAAAGAGAGAAGTCTGAATTCAAACCTCGTTAACTTTTACTAAGCTCGTTTAGAACTTTAGGAATGCCTACAACATGAGAAGCAACAGCAATAAACATAAAGCCAGTACAAGCTTACCCCACGTTGAATTCGCTGGAGAATTCTGCTAATATCAATATAACCTTCTTGAGAGAAAGCAGCATGCCATTTCCGGGAACTCAACGTTTTTCCAGCCTAATTTTGTAGAGAATTAATCATAACATAACTAGTTGAAGGCAAAAATAAATGGAGAATTCAAAGAAAGAAAGAAAAGTCAGAACGAATCCCAGTACGCCACCATCCTATGCAGGTTGTGAATACTTTGCGTTTATGTTAGAGCAAAGCAGAAAAATTAGAAAAATTACGGACCCATCCAATGAAAAAGCCAGCATCCTAACAGTGACAAGTTTAATACTCCCACTGTCCCGTAGGAGTTTGCACCCTACGGGATAACACATTTTTTAAGAAAATGTGTTTTATATATAAAGTAGTGGCGTATAGGTAAATGTGGGTATAGGTTTGTGAGTGTGCACGAAAATCAATATTTCTTTTATTAGTAGTGTGTAAATTTGTGTGAGACGTCCAAACAAGGAAAGTGTGCAAATTTCCTGTGGGACAGAGGGAGTACATCACAAAGATCAGCAATGTATCTTGAGATCTCTAGATTGAGCTTGATCATGTCTGAAATAAATCCTAAGGCCGTTATTACTTAATAAGGATATGCACAAAAAAAATGCGACAAAGTTAAACATGGAAGCAAGGAAATAGCACAACGTGCAATAACTCACTTTGGGGCACTGCTAATCCACAACGAGCTTATGTTAAGCAGTTTTCAGACTCGAGAGAATTTAACTAGACCTTAGGTTAAGAGTGAATAGTAAGTATAAAACAATGCCTGGATATACAGAGTTGATGTTCTTATTTTGAGGATCCACCTATAATATAATACAAAACAAGCATCTACAATTGTTGATTATTTTGTTTTAGAGCAGTTTAGACTGTAGAGAGCACATCAATCAAACAGAAGATGCCACAGGAAACTCTATTGATTATGAAAATTACTTAATTGCACCCGTCCCCTTCACTCTATTAAAACAATCATGGAAGAATGTTATATGACTCATAATTCCATTGTAATATGTTTTTTACATCCAAAAGGAGGTTCTTTTCGAGCAATATCTAGTTTGTTAACAATATCATCGTCTTGTTAACCTGCTATATGGTCCTTCAAGAACCTCAGTCTAAGAAATAACTAAGACTACATTTGTGTAGGATGTCTGTGGGGAACTCAAGATTTGAATCCAATGGATTTTGGTTCTGAATTGTTATCTGGGGGAAGATATTGGGAAAAGAACATGATTTTGGTGAATTATGACGCACTATATTATTCCATCAATAAACGTGAATGTGATTGTTTTGTTTTATGGAAAGACAAACTTATATTGGGGATGCACAAACAAACATTGCCTGAGGCACACGAGAAGACTCAAAATGCAATATCCAGTATAAGTAGTAGTAGTAGTAACTCTATTTTTGCCTCCTTAAAGACCCAAAACACTCTCTTCCTTTAATTTTAAAGCTTGGAATAGGAATAGGAGAGAAACAGACAGCTCATCAACAAAACTACTCCACATAAAATGGCATTTTATAGTTGCCTGAACCTGGATAGACAATTTTTTGTTTAAATTACAAACACCACAAAATTTATTTCAAATCTTGCATTAGTCTTCCACTTTCATCCAAAAAGCTGCTTCCTCATATGAATTGATGCCAACATCCAATTTAAATGCTTAGTGACTGCAAATAGTTAATCGTGATACCTAATCTGATGGCATATATTTTTTTGGTAGGGCTACTTGTCCAGAAGTCCATCTTATCCAAATAATCACAGTAATGCCAAGACAAGCTCAAACAGGCAAACAAGACTCAAAAATCAATTGCAACATTTTTGCATATTTGCATACCAATGAGTTGAAGTAAAGAAAAGTTTAAAAGAATTAGCAGGTATACCATATTTCACGCATTTCACCTTGAGTGTAGAACAATACTATGAGCCAAATTCCAATCAGGTTGGCATTAGGCCAAATGGTTCGACCCAGAAATTGGGCACTACAACGAAACAAAATTAACTGCTATTAACAGCAAAACAAGAATATACTACTACACCCCTTTATACTTTTAGAACAAATTCATAAATAAAACATCAGGATGCAAACCAATTACCATATACAAACTCAAGAACAGCAGCAGATCATTGCCGTTGTGAAATAAAATACACTGTGGAAGCAAAGTTGACACTATTGATTCATCCCAGAAGTCTAAACAAGATCTTCAACCGATAAACTATCCGAGAATAAGACTAAATTAAACAAACCTTAATTCTGAACTTGCTCTGAGGAACAGCATCAGCGTAATCCGGTCGCACCTGGTAATAAGAATCAGCAGGGGTTCCTCCCACCTTCCACATTTTCCCACTGTATCAACGAAAAACGACAAAGAAAAAAGAAAAGGAAATAACTTCAACTTGAATTTCTTGATAAATTCAAGAAGAAGCGGAGGAGAAATGAGGTGTTTGTCAAATATTCACAGAACCCAGATCAAAGCTCCAACGCACATCGTCCCCCAGCTGGCCAAATATTCTTTCACGCGAAAACAATATTATTATTATTATTATATGGAAAAAAGCTAATCGAAATGGAAGCAGTCTTCGTCTTAATTTAATTTTATCAATCAGAGGAAGGTTGGTGAAGATGGTGATCACTTCGACCCGCCCGAACAAGATCCAAACCCACCCGATTGACGATTCTTTTTTCTGAGTTAGGAAGGACTAATGAAGTTGAGTAGGTGAAATTGCAAGAGGCAAATAATTATACATAAATCAAACTGCCGAACGCGACGACTCGCGTAGATTCGTTATCAAATAAGCCCTTAGAGTATCTATTACTAATATAAAATAAATTTTAATTTTTTACAATACAAATAAATTATAATTATAAATAAAAGATAAATACATAGTGTATTTAAATATTGAAATATTAATAATTCTACAAATAGATATCACTCAATAATCTTATCTTATATATTAAAAGGAGAAGTTCATTTCTCCATACGCTGCCACGTGTCCTTTTTACCCCTTCAAATGTTACCACTTGTTATTCTCATTTTTCACCCATGTTATTTCCAAACATACCCCAATTTCTTTTCTTTTCTTTTCTGTCCTGAACCTCTCGACTCCCTCTTCCAGGCGAAGAGACACATCAAACATTGTTATAAAACTGCCGTCCAGCGTGCGGCCTTCCTTTCTATGCATCAGCTTGCACATGCTTTCTTCGAGTTGCACGAATGTAGCAAAAAACAGACACCACAAAACCGGTGGCTAAAACCCCAATAATCGCTCCACCGCCGGCAATCGATCTTATCCACCGACCGATGCAATTCGATCTAGATATTTATTCCTTAATTGTTTGTTTGTTTTATTAGCTAGGTTTGAACCCAAATTTCTCATTTTTAATTGGTTGTGCATTCGAAAAAGATGAACACATTTGGTAATTTTTTTTAGTAATTCATATAGTTTTTTTGGCTTTGCAAGCATCAAAACATGTTGTACATTCAACTTTATTGCGACACCTCAGTTTCAGGTACAGAGATTTAAACTTTTTTTTTTTTTGGTTTTTACAATGAAATTTTCTGGTAACAAGGCATCGAACGGCCGTGGCTTCGATGTTTCGAACAGAAGAATTTCACCTCCAGAAGGTTCGGCTCCTTTATCTATGGATGTGCTAACTATAGTACTACAAGACGTGAGCAGGTTTTATTGTTATTTCACTTCAATTTAGCAAGGTATATTGCTGAGTTCAAAATAGGTAATTTTCAGAGAAAGGCCGCACGATTTCGATCTTAAAAGTACTGTAATTTTGTTTTCTCTATTTATATACCAGTTGTTATGTAGTTGCTCTAATATCAGACGCATTCTTCTGTTGATTATTATTCAGGTTCAGGATCACACTGCTGTGACATGAGTAATAGCTTTCCAAGAATTAAGCTGGTGAAGGGAAAGAGATCTTGGGCTGCTCTGCTAAGGAGCTGTAAACATTGAAATTTGAGGGGCGGGACAATCTCGGCTTTCTAGAAGTTTGAAAAAAATTGAAAATCAAAGAGGAGATTTATGGAGATGAGCAGAGGTTAAGGGTCACGGTCGTTAAGGCAGAGAAGTTGAACTAATCAAATTTCCATGTTCCATTTGTGCTGAATAATTGAAATTTTCACCTATTTGTTATGCTTTAGTATCATCATAGGAAGATGAAGATTTATTTTGAGTTCTGTATTTGTAATCTATTTTTGGCATGTTTCTTATCTTAGGTTCTCAAAATTGTGCTGCGCTCAATCATATGGGACGACGAACAAAGGATGCAAACTGATTGCTAGCTTTAACATTTTCTAGCAGGTGATATTTTATTGTTGCGATCAAAACTTGCAGTTTTATGGGAATCATTTACATGATTTAAGTTTAGATTGAGATGATTTAGAATGTATTTGGGGTTTATGTTTGATTCGTGTAAGCAAGGATTAAGGTTGTTTGAGATTATTCAGAACCTAACCTGAATTGGATAAATGGGAGTTCCTTGATAGTGAAGTGAAGGAATAAAATTTCACATTAAAGGCTTTTGTCCAACCTTTTGACTGATTGAAACATAATAAAATTAGGTATGAGTGCATCTCCCTTCATCATTGTTTCTTTTTGCCCTGTTTAAGTTGCATCTAATATATGTTTCTTTTCACTTCAGCATGTTATGAGTGGTGAGAAGATTAAAAAGAATTGCAATGCTGTATCACAAGATCAAAATGCTGCCTATTTAGGGTTCAATCTCACAACCTGTAAGATTCTATTCTCATCATAAATATTAACACAGTAAATGTCATATTAACACAGTAAATATTTTTATGCCTCAACTATTTCTTCATCACCGTGGTTTTTTTCATTTGCCATAGGAACCGTCTCATTTACCATAGAAACTACAGCAAAAGGTGAACAGTTGATTTGGTTTATTTCATTTGCCATAAAAATCGTCTCATTTACCATTGAAACTGAAGCAAAAGGTGAACGATTGATTTGACACAATAAGTTAATAATAAATAGTATTAATTACGTCTTGACTTTTGCATCAATTAATTCATTGCATCGTCTATAGGAATAATCAACCTCAAGAAAAATAAAAATCAAAGGATGGGGGACTGGATTCAAATTTTGATTCTGAATTCCACAGCTTCTTCGTACTTAGGTGAGATTTTCTTACATTTTTTAACCCTCTTGGGCCGGAACATTTACGTAAAGTGTCTTTCAAGCATGCTGGTCTCTGACGACCTTTTTTTTAGGTTTCATTTTTAATCCGATATTTGGCATTCTTGTGTTCAGCAATCTGGCGGATCACAAGTTCTCTTGCTTGGTTTTTACATTTGTTCATGTTGATTTACTGCAATGATCTTTGGGGATTTCGTCTTACGTTTTGTGGTTAATCTGTTTGTGAAACAGTCTACTAGAAAATAATAGAGAATAATTTGAATTTAAAATCTGACGTATCATGTCTCTTATGAGTTATGCCCCAGTTTTATATCCATTTATATTAGAGGAGAAACCTTTCTCTACTTATGTTTTGTGTTGGTAAGACTGGATAAAATATTGAAGAATTTTCACAAAAGATTCAGATGAAAGGTACGTATTTTCTTAACTAATAAACATGTTCTTGGTTAAATAATGTGTTATATATTGACTATCATGACCGAATGGGAGATAGAATCTTGATTCTCCAGGCTGATTAGTGCCATTCTTAATGTGAACTTATGTGGTAAAATATAGAGCAGATGCGTGTTGAAATGTGGCGTAGGTATGATTTTTAAAGACAGTTGGGAGTACACTGCTATCAGCATACATATCACACGGATGCTTTTGCACTTTAAATATTGTAGTGTTTGCTTTGGTGATTTGTTACTCTGACGATAGAAATTGTATGATTAGATCATGTGTACCTGCAAATTTTGAGATGTGGTGAATGGATTGTTAACATCCTTTCTCTCCTCTTTAGATTATGTTGAAGCCACAAGAGAATGTTATCGCAAAACCTTGTATGCTATTAAATTGATATGCTATTAGCTTCTGTATCTATTTTAACTAAAAATGGTATATTTTGGTTTGTGGATCCGTTGACTTTCTGTTGTTGTCCTGTAACTAACAAACAAAGTTTCTCCCTTTAAATTCAACTTGAATGTTTTCCTTCTATGTCATGAGATTTGGTAAAACTACATATTGAACTTTCATTTATTGAGAATTTTGGAGAATTTCCATAGCTTAAGACTGACATGTTTTATAAAGAAAACAAATTGCAAAATTAAGTCTACAATAATCTTGTATATTCATTTTTCACAATTTAGCAGGGTCTAAATTAGCATATTTATAGATGTTTACCGCACATTTGACTTTAGACGGTTGATTAGTTAACTTAACTGATATTTTTAAGTCATCTTCTGAAGAAGTGAGACCTTTAATTCTTTCATCAAGAACCTCACTGTGACTGATCAGGTCTTAGGGGTCCAACCACAGCTGCCAAAATTGGATGTGATCATGTGCATTGAACATCAATTTTTAGGTATCTGTTTCGGTGGTACTGTATGAGGTTATAGACTAGAGTGTAAGGTCTGGTCGGTTTTGAGCAGACTAATATAAGATTGATACAACCATTAGCCCATGTTTGTTTGCATTTACATATACTTCCCTATACCGTCATTACCAGAGTAAGGTCAAAGATGTGTTGATTGTAGGGGTGAGCATCCAATTTGATTTCATATATCAACCTCTTTCCCTCATGCAATAACCCATTTGACATGCCCATCGGTAAACACTTGCTTGAGCATAGAAGGGCCTATCCAATTTAAATTATATTTCTCATCCATTTTAGTTGAGTGGTCTTTGATGGTGGATGAGTTTTTAAGCAGGAGATTTCTTTCTGTTCTGGGGCATCTATGAGCCAGTGCTCTATCTAAGATTTGCTTTTCTTCAGGTGGGAACTGCGTGAGGGTGGTATACAAAGTGGCCTCTGCCTTAGTGGATAAACTGTTGTAATTACTTTAATGCTTCAGTACATACATATATTCGACTGAGATGCAGAAATAGATAACTATAAGCTTTTGCCA
The DNA here is from genome assembly GCA_026898435.1 of Prunella vulgaris. Taxonomy (NCBI): domain Eukaryota; kingdom Viridiplantae; phylum Streptophyta; class Magnoliopsida; order Lamiales; family Lamiaceae; genus Prunella; species Prunella vulgaris. The sequence goes on from JAPKLY010000098.1 coordinate 89,836, forward strand.
TAATTTAATAACTTTTATAGGTCATTTATGGGAAACCTAAGAAAAAGTGATTTCATTTTTTACATGATTAAGGATTGAACTTATTACTTGGCAATTCAAATAATTAGTGGGATACACCTTTGCTCCGCTCTATTCACCGGTATCTTCAGCGAGCATAGATTTTAAACTATTGATGAATTTGTGAAAATTTATTCAATCGGTAGATGTGTTTGCATAAGAGTTGCTTGATTTTCTTTGTGTTATGGAACTATATAAATGGATTAATTTCACATGATATTAGATTAGATGAAAAAAGTTCATGCTATCAGCATGCCCACATCTTGAGTTCAAACACTTTAATTTCACACTTTTAGATGAAATAGAATTCTTTTATCGAATGTGGGTTTCTTATTTGTGTTCAGTCGTTTACTTTATGTGATTGAGAATATGAGGAATCTATTGCATGAATTAAATGTGTTTTGCCAAATAGAAATTAATGTTGATTTTTTTGTGATTTTCTATTTTTTAGAGTGAATATTGGAATAATTTTTCTGTTATCTCTGCATACCAAGCAATTATTAGTGAATGGGGTTAATGGATGGGGTTAAATTAGTTAACTACCAGCTTAGAGAAGTTGCCATTTTTACCAAACTAAGGTGCTTCTCTTTTTTCTTTCAATTTATTCATATATGTTTCTGGATAATACTATGTTATAAGTATATACAAACCTCTGCTTCATATTGATCGTAAATGCATGGTGTGTATATTTCTTGTGATTTTCAATTGCCATAAATATTTACCTCAGTGAGTGTTCTTGTGTGCGTGTGTGTTTGCCTTTTGTCATCAGAAAATAAATTTGTTCATATGAGAAAGATATCTGTAACTTAGTGGGTGCATGAGGCAATTATGTGTGATTAATGTATTTGTGCAAATGCAACTCAATTAGATTGTGTGATTGATAAAGTATGCCAAAGAACATTGTTCTATGACATCTTTGGTTGCATAGGCTGCCCTTGAAACAAATAGTATTGAGTTTTGTCAAGTGGATTCTTCAGCATTGATCTTCAATTTTATTGCCCTCATTTTTTCATTACTTTTTATTCATTTTTTATGGCCTGCAATTGTTATGCATCATGTAATTATAAATAGTTTGCTGAAGCAAAATAACAATAATGTCAGAGAGCATAGCAAGACCCGCATTTGCTGAGGAGCAGAAACCATGTCCCAAGAATTACACCCATAGTTGTGTAGCGAAATCGAGAAGTTCTCCCTGGGTTTTTTCAACAAAATATATGACCATTTAGACATGTATGTCTCTCCATCCTCAATGATTACTTCGAAATATTAATGTATAGTTTGAAAGGCATGTTCTACACTACTATTGGTGGATGAACCTGGTCCAAATAAGCTTCTGTGATTGCTCATTGTGTTTGTGCTTGATTACTCTTAATAGGATATACAAATGTTCATAGATATTAAAATAGGTACTCTTAATTTTCTCTTGATATGCATCTTTGGTTCTGTGACATCTTAACGTATGGTCAAAGTTACATTGTTCTATGACATCTTTGGTTGCATAGGCCGCACCTGAAATAAACAGTAATGAGTTTTGTCAAGTCGATTCTTGAGCACAGATATTCAATTTTACTGCCCTCATTTTTTCACATTTTTTGTTTGCTTCTTATTCATTTTTGATGGTTCGCAGTTGGTTTATAATCTTATGTATTGAATAATTATATTGCTGAACCAAAATAACAAGAATGTCAAGGGGCATAGCATGACCCGTCTTGGCTGAGGAGCGGAAACCATGGCGCAAGTATTACCCCCATAATTTTGTAGGATGGCTCGAGAAGTTCTCCCAGAATTTCTTTCAACATAACTCATTTAGACGTGTACGTATCTCTAACCTCAATGATTACTTCAAAATATTAATGTATAGTTTGCATTAATATTGAGAGCTATGTCCTCTACTGCTACTTGAAGATGAGACTGGTCCAAATAAGCTTTTGTGAATGCTCAGAAAGTTATGCCTAAAAAATATAGGTTACTTTTTGCACGGTCTCAGGATCAGCAGAATTTCGTGAGCAAATGACGCCATCAAACTGGTTATAGTTGATGAAGTTGCACATGTTAAGGAATGTGAATCTTAATTCCCTAGCTGCTTTAATTTGTACTAAAAGAAGAATTGTAGTTCTGCCTTTTCTTATATATTTTTAGTATTGAACACTATACTTGTGACTTGTGAGCTATGAAGTTTTAAAGATTGAATTCTTATTTTGAAAATGAAAAAAAGATTGATTTGTCCAATAAAATTATCGATCACTTGGCTTGGCCAACATGTTCACTAGAAAGGTGCATGCATTGATGTTGTTTCCAATGACATTTTAACGAATAAAAACTTGTAAAGTGGTTGTAGACCAAATTCTCATCCCCTGAAATTCTTTGTTTGATCTGCTTCACATTTTATTTCTTACAATATCAATATTTGGAGAGAGAAACATTTTAACTTTATATAAAAATTTGAAGCATTGCAGCTTTGGAAGATGCAAAATCACACAAGACTACTGCTTCAATTACTTAGCTAGAACCTGCTCTTAATGGGTGAATTATTAAACTGATGTTACTCCAGTCATCTGAGAGAATCTTCAAGAGACTAAGAGAGAATTTGGAAGATGAGAACAAAATGACATTGTTCCAAATATCTAAAAGAGATAAAATTGGAAAAAAAAGATGCTGGTAATTATGGATTTCGATTCACAAGTTGAAGGTTATAGATTACATCCCAAGACAAAAAGCTTTATTTTTTTATGTTGCTAATTAATACAAGATGAATATTTTATTACCTAAACATATAAAATACTCCCTTCGTCCATGAAATTTATGCTCACATTTTTGCACGTGGTTTAATGCAATATGTCGAAAGGTATTATGGGATATTGTGAGGTCCGTTTTGAGTAAAGAAAGTATTTATGGAAAATACATATGATATACTTTTCATAAATATTCTCTTTATTCAAAACTGACCTCACAATATCCCGTAATACCCTCCGACATATTGCATTAAACCACGTGAAAAAATGTGAGCATAAATTTCGTGGACGGAGGTAGTATAAGTTATTCTAATGGCGTGAATTTAGCGATATTATTAGCAGATACAAAATTCAATAAAAATTTAATTTGAATTGTCAACTTTACACCAACTTATATCAGAATGAGATGTACCATGCGATAATATGCTTATTCTTATTAACTATTCATTCTATTTTGTATATCAGAAAATATTAATATATGTGTTACGTTGATAATTTCAATTTAGAGTTTTTTTTTTAAACTTTTACATTATTTTTACAATTATAATATGAACTATCATAGAATAACCTCAAGGAATCTTGTGTTTCTTTTGTTTAATAAAAAAAAGTCAATTTAGAAATATCACATAACCTTATTCTTCTGAGTTGTTTCCAAACAAATTTATAATGAGATCTTTGGGAAGATATATTCAAGTTGTAATTCTTCTACATTAACAAGAAAAAAAATGCATTTGCTTAATCCGTTACAAACTATTACATCCATCCAGCATTATTATTCACACTTTATTTTTTAAATTTTGTCCATTAAAAGGGTGATAAATCTTTTTTCATCAAAAAATATTTTATCTCCACCATTACAAACAACAATTTTATTCCTAAATTATGCTTAGTTTGATAAATTTTCTTAAAACATGTGTCTAAAAGCTGAATACGTTTTTGTGGACAGAGAGAATTTAAAAGATAAACTACACAAGATCCATGTATGGGCACGGGGACAATAGAGCATCACTATTAATATGGATTGAGTGAGAAGAGATGAGAGAATTCACACATACCAGCTGCAAATATGATTGAATTGCAGAGCATGTAATTTGCAATTGTTCTCTTCTATTTACGAGAGACAAATACAAAATTTAGTATCATTTTTGCCTATGGACAAAGAATAATAGCTTCGTATTTGTTGCTCTATTAAAAAGAATATAGAGATTATATTTAGAGAAATTAATACAAGCTCTTTATTTCATTCATTTTTTAACATTATATGGTCGTGTGAAGAAATTGTAATTAGGGGTTTAACATGATAATTCACATAATATTAATGAGCTCAAGAAAATTGAATTTTTGAAAAACCAAACTATTTCATGTATATATTTTACTACTTTCCAATCTCACAAGCAAGAGACATCTTAGGAAGATTTCGCCTACTTGACCAAAATTCCATTGAACTTAATTTAGTACGACTTTTGTTTCAATTCTTCCTTTCAATGTTATTATATCTTCTTTAAGAAATATATTAATAGAAAAAGAAAATTTTGAGATGAAGGGAGAACTTTTTTTTAACTCTAGGATAAAACCTAACACAACCCAACCTTGCAAGAGTTTGGGGTTTCGTTACAAAATGAACATATTAATTCTCATCAGATGTCATGTTCTTACATAAAAACCCTATAATGTATTTATTTCGGTCCAAATATCATATTAAAACTTAATAAATTAAAATTAAATGACAAAAAATATAGTAGTAATAGTTTTGAAGATGTTGCAACATACTTTAATTGTTAATAAAGCAAAGGAAAGGCTTAAAAAACATTGATGTGAAAAGGTTGAAAACAAAAACTATAATCACAAGGCAAAAAAAAATAAAAAATTCACCATCAACTATTAATTCTCTCGAACATATATACACATATAACAATTTATATTAAACAACTCAAATGTTTAAAAAAAAAGGGAATTTAGAACTGATATAATTTTTCCAATGAGAAAGAATGATTAAAATATATTGTAACTATAAAAAAAATTTATTAATTGAGCACAACCAACGATCACTTGAAATATGATGACTTCAAACCATAATCAAAGATAAAGACTGCGATAGAAACATATTACAACACTAAACCCAACAAAACAATACGTGAAATCTAACCGCCAATAAAAAAATTAGGACAAGCGCTGAATGGCCCTTAACCAAACACAAATAGTAGCTTTCCTCAATCTTAAAATATTGTTGTAAAAGGGAATGAAACATTGAAAACCTCAGCTAAACACACGTAATATAAAACATTAATATGCTAAAAAATTATATTAATCTTCATAAAGAAATAAAAGAAAAAAATACTAGACCTTATACTAATATCCTCTATAGTATCTGCGATACTACCATTACATCACCATCCTCCCCAAATCTACCTCTCATGCAATTAATCTCATTGTATCATTGTCTCTACCTAAAAAAAATAAAAATAAAACAGCATGTACTTAGAAATTGAAAACCAAACACTAAGATATAAAGAATTAAAACCTAATTAAAAAAAAAAAGGATGAAAGGAAAAGAGAAATTAATTCTAAATTTGAAGATCAAAATTTAACTGTGTCATTGAGACTATAATACAATAGGAACATTGTTGAATTTGTAGATAGAGATATAAATTAATCATATGCAGTACTTGAAAGACAAATAACAAGACTGGAATTAAAATTATATAAAACAAAAACTTCAACATACAAAAATACAAAGATTACAAAACATAAATAAATAAAAACAACAATCCAAAAAATATTAACAAGAAAAAAAAATATAAATAAGATTCATAAGAAAAAATAAACACTAAGCCAAAACACGCTTATAAATCAAACCCGTGCATCGCACGGGCCAAAACCTAGTAGATATTAATAATTATTAATTCAAAAAAAAATTGTAAACAATATTTGTTATATTTAAAGATAATCAAGCTAGGTGGTTGAGGACTTTTTTTCTCCTACGGCCAATTTTTCTATAAATGTGGTTTACGACTAGGTTTTTAATGAGGTCCACCTACTCCTTATTGTTCTTCTTCCATCTCTGGGATGTGGGGTTTCTCTTCTTTTCTTTTGTTAACTTTTCTCTTTTATTTTAATATAATATCTGATTCCTTTAAAAATAATCAAGAAATATTTGAATTATAAAATTAATATTATATAAGTATATTAAAAAAAGAACAAATAAAAAAAAATATAAATAAAGAACATAGTAATTATAAATTTTATTTTGTTACGATTTTTTGAGTCTAACATATCTGTGTAAATGATTTATAATATGAGGCACACTCACGTAAACTGTTTTACGGTGTAAAACGATATCAAATTTGTTAAAATCTTAACCAGGTGGGTTAGCTCACCTGACCACCGGGCTCCTCACTTGAGTGAGTGACCAGGGTTCGATTCCCTTTAGGAACGAAATAAGAGGGAGATATAAGGTTGACTTGGAGATATTCTTGAAGTGTTTGGAGACTTGGTGAACTAACTTCTAACTACTAATAACTAACATTTACCGAACAAAAAATTATTAAAATCTTGCGGATCCTCTCTAAACTTGTCGGTCAAACTAACAATTCGGGTCATATTAAAAATTGTGGATCCTAACCAACAACTTCTTCACATACCTAACCCTTTTAGCAAGAAAACGACGACGAAGATATCACAGAGCGATAAAGGATGTTCCGATAGTGACACACGGCAAAAAAAGTAAAATAATCCGACCAATGAAGGTAAAATGCGTTCAGGGGGTTGAAATGGTTGAGAGGATTTGCGGGCAAAGGGATTTGCAAAAGATGGACAAGGACAAGAAGGTGTCAGGGAAGAAGAGGGAAGATGATGAAGTTATTTGAGTGAGGGATATTTCAGGAATAGAGCTGTTAAATTAAACGAGCCGCTTGTGAGCTCGGCTTGGCTCAATGTGTTAAACAAGCCGAGCTCGAGCTAAAAAAATACATGTTTGTTTAATGAGCTCGGCTCGGTTCGATAGGATCGCGAGTAGTTCGGTAGGCTCGAAAAATAAGGGTTATTTTGTAAATACTATATAATTTAGGATATAAAAATTATAATATTTTATATAATAATACATAACTCTAGTTTCAAATCACTCATATTGATGAACTGATGATAATTTTATTTTTATTGAATTATGAGAATGTGATTATATTGAATTATGAAGTTGTTGATATAGTATCCGTTAAATATATTTTTCAGGATATTTGAGCACAAGTCGGGGAGGGAATTGCACATTTGATCCCGCAGGACACGCATTTTTTTCAAAATGGTCCCAATCATTTCAAACTTGGTCCAATTTACTTTTTTCTTTACACAAAAGGTCCCAAAATACTTAAAAAAACACAAAATCATCCTATTTTTTGTGAAGAAAAAAAGGAAATGAGACCAAGTTTAATAATATAATGAGCAAATAATAAAAGTAAAAAGAAAAGAAAATAACAATATTGTAATTAAAATCATCCTCCAAAATGAGGATGGAGTACTCTAAATATAGAGGTTTTTGGATGATCCTTCATCCTCCATATAATTTTTAGAGAATTGTTGGAGTTGTCAAATACTTCAAATGCAAGAGTATCATTCAATTTAGAGTATTGTTGGAGTTGCTCTTAGAAATATTAGTGGATAGTATTTTTTTTTTGGATAGTGCCTTAATAAAGAGAAAAGTGCACATAACCTAAGCCATGTAATAGGATGCAGATATTTTCCCCCCATAATTGCATACTTCACCCCCTTCTTCACTTCACCACCAAAATATTTCAGTTCACCACTCTTAATTTTTCAAATTTAATCACTTTCATTATTTTGCAAGTTCACCCCCCATTAAAAAAAAAAAAGTGTGCAACATCTTCTTCCGACGACGCCCATCGCCGACCTTCGACACCACCACCGTCATAATTTTCAACGGACGCCCACCACCACCGTAGTATTCTTTGATGGATATATTTAAGAGTTTATTACTTTTAAGGTTTAAATTAGTTTTATACTTGGAAGGATCTGAATAATTTTGTATGTTTTGAATGAGTTTTTATTGTTACTATATTGGAATTGGAAATCGATTAAAAATCATTCGGAACTTTTCGTAGGACAAAATCAACTGAAAAACGCGAAAAAATCACTGGAGACATTTGTTCGACTCTGGTTGTTCGAACAAATAACATTTGTTCGAAAAAAAAATTCAAAATTTTTTGTTCGGAAATTTTGGTGGAACAGATACAAAATGTTCGGAAATTTTTTCCAAACAAAGTAGAAATGTTCGGAAATTTTTTTCGAACATTTTGCATTTGTTCCACCAAACAGTGTGGAATAAATATGTTCGAAATTTTTTAAAAGAAAGTTCGAAAAACATACGAAAAAACCATCAATGTGCATATGAAAAACTATTATTATCTTATATCAAAACCATATTGACAAATTAAAAATATTTTATAACATTTTCGTTCGATATATATGGTTCAAAAATGTGGAGTGAGAATCAATGGAATTCTAGGTTTTTAAAGGGGAAGGGGAGTGAACTGATTATTTATAATTGTGAAATATATTTAAAGGATACTTATGTCTTTTAAAATATATTTTTAAAATGTAGCATAAAAGAGGGGTGAAGTACTTAAAAAAAAATGGGTGGAAATATCCTAGTCCCATGTAATATTATAGAAGTGGCCCAATAAGGGGTAACATGATAAGTTAAAGGCCCAATCTAAACAAGTTTAAAATGATTCATATTTTCTTTTTAGATAAAAACAAAATTCCAAAAACAGGACAAAGAGATTTCCTTTCAAGCTTCAACGCTATCCTTGCTCATTATCTCCATTCCATCAGCAATGGAGACTGTCGCCGTAGCAACTGTAAATCAAGCTCAAATTTGCATCAAAATGGGGCCTCTTTCCGGCAATTTCACCGCCGGCTCAGTTTCAGCTCTTCGATTTTCTCTGCCCTGCGGTAGCAAATCCCCGGCGTCTGCCCATTTCGTGCGCGGTAGAAGCTCCGTGACAAGGGCTTCGGTTGCTGTCGAGGAGAAGGCTGTAACTAAAACAGCTGTAATAAGAATCGGCACTCGGGGGAGGTAATGTTTCTATATTTGCCTGGATTTTAGCTTTCGATTTGGTACATTTGGAGTTTGAAAAGCTTACTAGTGATGTACAAGTTGAAGGACACGAATTTTTTACATTGATTAATCTTTTGTGCTGAAGGTTTATGTCAATCAATGTGGTCGACAGGTTTTATTTCGGAGTATGTTACTTTGTTTCCTTTTACATCTTGAGTTGTCGTTTTCAGCATTGAACTTGAATTATTGCCATTAAGTGCTGCATTTTGAGTTTTTTACTGCATTCATGTTTTTGAGCTTACTAACTAGATTATCTTGGAAAGAAGAAATGTGCTTGTTTTATGGCATTATAATGGTCATTTGCTTTGTTTTGGGCAACAAGCAACTTATATATTTGATGATTAGGAAGATTTGGGATGGTCTTTTGCGAAAACAATTCTCTTCATGATTGGATGACTTTATTTTACTGTTATTCATGTTACAGTCCATTGGCCCTTGCTCAAGCTTATGAAACACGGGATAAACTGATAGATTCGCATCCCGAGTTAGCTGAGGATGGAGCTATTCAAATTGTGATCATTAAAACTACTGGTGACAAAATTTTAAATCAGCCCCTGGCTGATATTGGTGGAAAGGGCTTGTTCACTAAAGAAATAGACGAGGCTCTCATTAATAGTGACATTGATATAGCTGTTCATTCAATGAAAGATGTTCCAACATATCTTCCAGAAAATACAATATTACCATGCAATCTCCCAAGGGAGGATGTTCGAGACGCTTTTATTTGCTTGACAGCAGCCTCAATGGCAGAGCTTCCTGCAGGAAGCATTGTGGGCACTGCTTCACTGAGAAGGAAGTCACAACTTCTGAATAGATACCCATCTCTAAAGGTGAGTTATCATAATAGTAACTCATATTGTTTTCTTTTCTAGAGATCTTAATTTTTTTGCTCTAAAATAAATGTGATATTAAACCTGAATGCTTCAGCCATAACTTATGTAGATGTATTTCAAGTATTAGCATGGTATTTATTAGAACTTTTCTGTAAAAGTGATGGTGTTTGTCATGTCCGATCATTTTGCATCTCTGTGCCTTTGTTTGGACCTAGAGAAATTTGTATCTCCATACTTGTGGGTTTCCACCAAGCATTAATATTCTTATTTAGTATGCCCAAAACTTATTTCCTCAATGTTGTGGTAAGTGTTGCGCACCATTGACTTGGAGTGTGTCTTGATCTGGAATTCTCTTCAATTTGTTATACTTCCTCCACTTGTCGCTACATTTACTGTTTGGCTCGAGTTTTAATGTGAGTTGTTTACTATATAAAGTTTCTTTTTGAAAGGGAATAGCGTATTATATGAGTTGTTTATTATGTAAGATTGGTTTTTTAAGTGGAATAGTGAGTTGTGTTAGGTGAAAGATAAAGTTACTTATTACTATTATTTTAGGAAATGTAGCAACAAGTGTAGGATGGACCTTTTGGGAAAATGTAGCATTAAGTGTGGGAAGGAGGGAGTATCAAACTTATAGCTCTAGAATTGCATTAAACTTCCTGAATTTTACCTGTGTATATATGTTATCAAGGATATAAAGGTTCTCTGAGTTTAGTAGAAGGAACCACCTAGTTATTTTGAGTTGGAAAATCTTACATTTTATGCTAGTAGCAGTTGCTCCAGTGATGTTCTTGTCAGATTCAGTTCAGAGATTTTTCAAAGCTGCAACCTAAATTAAATGTTGAGTGTTTGTGCCATAAGGTTTTCAATTTCATTTTGTGTCATCAAGAGTGTAATATTGTTTTCTGTTCTATTACATTTTCTTTAATGCTAATATTCTGCAGGTGCTGGAGAATTTCCGAGGTAATGTACAGACACGATTGAGAAAATTAAATGAGGGGTTGGTCCAAGCAACACTATTGGCATTAGCAGGGCTGAAGCGCCTGAACATGACAGATACTGTTACTTCTGTGCTATCAATTGATGACATGCTTCCAGCTGTAGCTCAAGGGGCTATAGGGATTGCTTGTAGAAGTGATGATGAAAAGATGGTATATCATCTCCTTCTCTAGCAGATATTCCAACCAAGTTCTTTTGGTTTATCTTTTTGATAAGGAGCCCGATGATGGGTTTCTTATGTTAGCCCAACATTCGCATAAACTACTTGTTCCATGATACAGTTTACAACTGGTTTATGCTGGTGTGTTGGGCTCTATAAAAATCTACAATCTGGCTTCATATCATTACTCTGTTGTTATATTGCACGAGGAGCAGTAGTTTATTTCTAATCCACATTTCTTGTTGGATTTATAATGGTAATATTCTTTCTTTCTTAGTAGAATCGTGATTGAATGTTTCTCCTCATCCAGGTTACTTATTTGGCATCCTTGAATCATGAGGATACGAGGTTAGCTGTTTCATGTGAGAGAGCTTTCCTAGCTAAGCTGGAGGGATCTTGCCGAACTCCAATAGCTGGTTATGCATCTCGAGACGAGGACGGAAACTGTATTTTCAAAGCACTAGTGGCATCCCCTGATGGAACCCAAGGTACTTCTGAAAATGACTTGTTGAGATGAGTAACACTTGGTGCACTGCTCAGCAGATGCACAATTAATCTGCTCTGTGAAAACAATTTATAATGACCAACTAATACCACCATTAAAATGCGTTTGAGTTAAATAGTATAATTGGTGCATATAAGAACTTGCCTAATGAGATAATTCTTCCTAGAGAAACATGATATATTTCTTTGTTGCATTTGCAAATGAAATTCAACTTCCTTATCTTGTTAATTGTGCAGTACTTGAAACCACAAGAACAGGTCTATATGCTTTTGATGATATGGTAAAGATGGGCGTGGATGCTGGTGAGGAACTTCTCTCACGAGCTGGTCCTGGTTTCTTCGAGCAATAAGTAAATGAGCGATGTCTAACGTGAGAGATGTAAGTTCTTCAAGATGTGAACCGGGGTTAGCTGCTAGGTGTCGATTGTGTATTATCTCTAGCAAAGATAAATTTTTGTTTGTGCAATGTTGTAGCATCCTATCGTTATATCTTTTTGGGGTAACATTTGCAATGCTCAACACTGTCCCCTGTTATGTTTGTGTGTTCCACTTATCAACAGTTTCCATAGATTGCAGAAACTTGTTGACTGATAATTTAGCAATATCATTCATTTCTCTGTGATTAAATGAATCAACTACTGAACTCAGCTGCATTTTTTAAAAGTGAATATTTCTACAATCTTGTGATTCAGAAACTGGAAGTTTGGTCGAAGGGAATAATATTTGATCTGTCCTTACAATAATGGTTATATGACTAGAGATGTGAAGCTATAGTAATTAGTACCATTCCAAAATTAAACCATCAACATGATTTTAATTTATTGATTTTTTAAATGTAGAAATAATTACTTTTATTATATTTAATTAAGATAGCAACCGAAATTATAAATAATACATTAAATTATTGGAATAATTTCAAGTTGATACATTTTTAAAGCATTATTTTTAAATTGGTAAAAAAAATTTGTATAATAAAGTAAATATGAATTGAATAATAGAGTAAATATGAGTTGAATAATAAAGTTATTTTTTGCATATTGTATCAATTTGAAAATAATGCTTTAAAATGTAATTTTTTGTAATTGCCCATAATTATTTAATCAAATTACTTTATTGAGTCAAACTTACCATAAATGAAATTTTAAAAATCACAAAAACTTAAATGCAATATTGATTTAAAAAAATAAAATTTAAAAATTCGCGGGTCAAAATAACAAAATTCGTGGATCTTGACCGGGTCGGGTCGGGTCGGATTTAGATAATTTTTAAGTTTCAGGATTTTTGCCAAATGCATGTTATTATAAGGCCAAATGTGTTTTACTATAAGACTAAATGTTATTTTTTGGATTTATTACATAAGAGCGATAAAAAAAAACCCCACAACTCAAACTAGTACATATAATAAAAATAGTTTCATCCAAGTGAAAATCAACACATTCAATTGCACAAATTTCAAATTATTTACAAAATTGTCATTCTGCAATTTCCTTACACACACCTCCAATCACCTCTCTCTCTCTCTCTCACTATTTTGAAAATTTCAATATACATCTTAAACTCTATATAACACGTCTCTCTCACATAATACTCATTTTCTCTTCTCTTTCTCACCTCCCCCCCTTTCCCCCTCTCTCTCTCTCACTCTCTCCTACTTTATTTTGAAAATTTCTAGGAAATCTGAAACAAGAAAATCGGCAATGAGAGGCAGTTTACAGCTTCTTCGATCGGCGTCGATGGAGATTGAGGACAAAGTTGTGGGGCGGTTACAGGTATCAAGAGCACGATGATCGTGCTCGGCGATACAGGTGGTTGAGCGTTGTGGTACATCGTCGTTTGTTTCCGGCAAAATTGGTGACTGGCAGTGGCGGACCTAGCTAGCTAGGTACGAGGGGGTACAGTTGTATCCCCAAATTAAAATTTTAACTATATAACATACCACCATAACGTAGTTTTGTCCTAGTGGTGTATTACATACTTTGCATTTCAATTGCCAAAAAAATGATATATTGTTTACGAATTTAATAATTTTTTAATTTCATTTATATTAAATTGAATCCACCCCAATGATCCCAGACTTCTTTGTTAATTAATTAACTTGAATTGAAAACAAAAGTATATTGGACATTTTATGGTGTATTAATTATATATTAAGTGATTGTTTGTGAGTGTAAGTTAAAATAGTATAAAATAACTAAGTGAAAGTTGAACGATGAACAAAAAATAGAACAAATATTCTTTTAACGGACAAAAGGAGTAATATTTTATTAATTATCTTCTGCACTCCCAAATCTAAAATTCTGGGTCCGCCACTGGTGACTGGGTTCATCTTCAGGCGCAAAGGATATATATTAGGTTATGCTGGTCTTCAGTGGTGGTGGAATCAAGTTTCCTGTGGGCAGATTTAAGGAGTGGCAGTGAGATGTGTGATTTCCGGTTGTGAGTAAAGTTGTGTTTTGCGGTGTCTGATGGATTCCGATCGGTCAAAAGTGAAGATGGAGTTGATTATGTTTTCGGTGATTCCATCGACGGACAGTTTCACACGATGGTCGGCTTTGTTCTTTCATTTTCAGTGGAAATCTGGTGATGAAGAAACAGGACAGTCGCGGCGTAAGATGCGTGTCTTTAGGCAGTTGCGGTCTCCGACGATTTCAGATTTTCTGGCGACTGTGCAGAGTTGTGGCGGTTATGGCGGACAGTGGAGAAGTTGTTGGCTTCGACGGCGATGGCACAATGACAGCATCTGCCCGAGGATTACAAGCATCTGCTATGTGAGACTAAAGTGGGGGAGACGAAGTGGAATCCGCATGTTGGTCCCAAAACGAGTCTGAATCAGTGTATGGGGGGAGGGGGAAATACACTGATAACAATTTTTCTTTTTTCCGGAAATACTTCTTAGGATTCAGTCAGCTGTAAACTAAAAACGCTCACTGAGACTTAAGTCGCTTGGACTGAAAGACTCGGGAACCAAATACGCTGAATCTTGAATTCGTGCTCTGAGTGAGCTCAGTAAAGATAGCCCACCCACTGACTGCTGAGAAGCTGGTCAGTTGGATAACTATCTAAACAATCTTTTTTCGTGCGGAAGTGTGAACCCTGAATTATACTCATTTTAGTGTTTTACTGAAAATATTTATAAAACAAGGTTACTAGAGACTTCTTAGTACCTAAGTTTTAAAACAAAGAGAAATCTACACTAAGTAGATATTAAAACAAAATAGAACAAGTGAGGGAACAACAAAAGAAAGTGTGATTCTTCTCTAAGAAAATCCTATCACACTAGCCTATGAATCACAAAGAAAATGTTTCTCTCAAACTACTCTCAGAAAATTTTCTAGATGTAGGTTTGCTCAGGGTTGAATGCTTGAATGCTCGAGTTATTGCTCCTTCTGAAATCTTCCTCTATTGATAGATGAAGAGGTATGACTTATCCGTTGGAGAATTTGAAATTTTGAATTCCTAATAGGGCTCCCCTTACTCTCTATAAAACTCCACATGTGTGAGGTGCTCATTCTCTTCCACTCACAATAGTACTGGGTGTACTACTGTCCTTATTCTGAATTTGAATTAATTCTCCATTATTCTTTAGAAATCTTCACTAAAATCATCTTTAAGTACTCTCTAGTGAGTGCAAATTAATGCTTTACTAATCTTGGTGATTAAGGGTCTTCTAGCATCTTCTTCTCATAATCTTTGTACTTGATCTCCAACAGTCCTTGATTAGTTGCAGGTTTATTCTTTGAACTGTAGCTTTGTTCATGCAAGCTACTCTTCAGCTGTAGGTTAAGTTGCAGTTGTAGATCTTGTCTACCTATGGGTTCATAAGTCTACAGCTGTAGACTTTACTTAGCAACTGTAACTTTTCTATCTTCTTGAATTTTCACCTGAAAAGTTACTTTCCAAATATAAATTCCTATGCTTTGCTATCATCAAAATCTATTTAAGATAATATTATAACACTCTTCATCTTCGTCTTCCTCTTCTTCTTCTCCATCCTCATCGTTCTCAATAATTATCATATCTTGACTTGCAATTACTAAATCCACGAAAAGATTGATACCTTCTTCAAGGACCACTGTTTGAGCCTCTTGTATTTCAGTTTAAAATGGATCTTCAGATTGTGCTTCGTCTTCCTTGGATGAATAAGGAATTTCCACCAAAGACCTTGCCTTAACCTTACAAATTGTTCTTAAATTCGGTCTACCTGACTTTGGGTACTTGCAATAATATACCTGAGATGCTTGAGATGCAAAGATGTAAGATCGTATGCAATTGCGTATTTTTTGTTGATGTTAATATCAACTATCTTGTAGTTTGCATCGACTCTTTTTCCTGTCGGCCCTGGATGAAACCATTCCACAAGAACAAACCAATTTTCCTCGATGGGCACCCCAAATATTCTACTTCAACCAATTCTTGCAATACTCCATTGTTGTATATTTTAATATTTACATAATATAAAATAGAATCGAGAGAACTCTTCGCGTAGAGATATCTTTTGAGTAAAAGTTGCAATCATTCGGTTTATGACTTTTGAAGAAGAGTTGCAACCTTTTGGTATAACTCTTGAGTACGAGTTGCAACCTTTCGATGCAACTCTTGGATATCTATATATACTCAAGATATGTGGAGTTCATTTATTACTGAGTAGTAGATTCAATTAATAGTTGAAGATTGAGAATTAGAGTTTCTCAATATAGTGAAAAGTCGAGTCTCCCTATATATTATTTTGAGTCTTTTATTTTATTAAAAACACTTGTGATTTCTGCTTTTGAAATTCGTTAGAGTGTAACTATCGAATTTCCGTGAGATAGGTTTTATATCCTGGAAGGTCGATTCCTTATGAGAACCATTTACACCTATGTGGGAGGAATTAATACCTTTAAAGATAGCATCGTTTTTCAGTGTGCCTAACCTATCATTAACTCCATTACCCACATATATACAACAATTTTAAAGGTATTAATTTTTTCTATAATGGAGTCAATGTGGATGAAGGCACGAAAGTATCAATGGAGGATTACAACATAAAGTCCTACAATTATCACTGTCCGGTCAAATCAGGGAAGTATCAAATTTTTTATAAAATTGTGTTATGTATATGGATTAATTTGTTCTTTATGAGATCTCTAATTTTGCAGGCAGTGCGGATAGAGATTAATCAATGGAATGTAGGAGTCATTCTCACATTTTCATTTGGAAAATGCTTATGTTTTGAAAAATTCATTGAGGCATTTTCACAAACACCTTGTGTACTGAAAATTGCAGGAACTCCTATATGAATTAATTCTGCAGGAAGATGCCCAAAATCTTATTGCATTCACATACCAAGCAAAGAGAGTTGGTTACACAGATCAAAGAACCAATGTAATGTGAGAAAGAATATCTTTCTTCCTTATTCTGAATGGACACGATGATTTAGAAAGGTCAGAATAATTATTTTCCTTATTTAATTTTTAAAAAAAATAATAAGAGAGAGGAGTTTCATGAAGCAACCGTGAACCCTTATTTCTTATTGCAAAATTGATGCGGTAAGACTTGCTCTGCCTAGAGAGAGTAAAGACTCGTTCAATGGAGACGTCAGCTGTGAAGTCATGAGCAACACAGACGATGGCCGCAGTCTGTGATCGACGTCATCAACGTCGGCGACGCAATGCATTGTGGAAGCACAGACCCGATTCAGCACTATCAGGCGCTGTCAAAACCTAGAGAAATCCGGTAGCCTGCGTTGGGCAAGGTGGTTGGAATCTGTTGTGGACAAACCGATGAGTGTTGATTTCTAAATCGTCACATCTCTTCAAAAGAGAAGAAGGTGAAACTGATATGTGGTTAATTGATTCATGGGCTTAAATCATTATCCATATTTAAAATATGGAGTTGTGGAAAGAACACGATGGTTCAAAAAGAATCGCGGTGACTTTCGAAAGAAAGAGGCGCTGCTTCTTCCTGTAGCGAAATGAAACAGGAGGTTTTCTGAATCTGTGAAAAGATGTGACTGCGCATAATTCAATTTGGCCTATTGGTTCATTTACAGAATGTGCCCATTGTCTCAAAGGAAAGAGATATCGATTTTGTGAGAAAAGAATTTCTCCTCTGTTTTATGATCTTAATGGGCATGGAGAAAAGTCGACCATGAATTTGGTGGGCCGGCAACCTTTTTGGGCCCAGATGTTTTGTCTTAAATGACACTTAGTTTATTGGCCTTTTTCTATTCAATTGTCAAATAAACCTATGGCCTAGGTTATATGGTATTTGAAGTGCACCCACTTGTTTAGTGTACACATTTAAAATTGAGGACACCCACATTAAATTTCCACAATTATCCTTCTTCTTCACCAAATCGATCTCCCACATTACATTTCACAGAAAAAGTTTATAATTTTGAATCAAAAATCAATTTGAACACACCCACATCCCACTAAATAAAAAGAAAAAGAAAAGAAGAAGGGCAGATTTGTGCATTCTACTCAAGAGCAGAATACTGCTTGCTAATCTGCTCACGCTTTGGCGCTGATGAGAAAGGCTCCTTGGGCACCCACGTTTTACCATCGCCAGAATTGCTGGTCATCCCCATCCGATGCCCCATCGCCGGAAATAGGTGGCGCTGGATCTGGTACTGCTGGATGGCAGTGGCGGCGGATATGAGGCATTGTAGCCTGCATCTTCCGCCTCCGGCCAATTCCAGAAATCGCCACCGGCTCTATCTCTTTTCGATCGACGCACCCCAATGCCTCCACAGCCATCCACCATTGTAAGCAAGCCCGACACACAGATCTGTTGCTCCAATACGAAATCGGGCGTGTGTCGCCTATGGCTAAACAACGCAGATCTGCCAGACTTATCATTGCTGCATCATTTGCTGCTCTGCCCCTTGCTTGATTGATTGCCCTAAATTTGTGGACAGTTTAAAATTTGGGGATGAATATGAACAGACGAAGATATGAGTTTCAAATAATGATGGGTGCATCAATTTAATTTATCATGGAGGGTATAAAAGTCATTTTGTATATTATTATACATAATTATATATTTAGGTGTGTGCACTTAGAACTCATGTGGGTGCATATAACCTGGGCCTAAACCTATTTGTGTTGAGCCTCTGAACAAAGAATGCAGACCAAATCAATTTAGGTTATTTTGATTTGTTCGGTTGATAAAGTCCAGTTGGAATTTGCGCACATTATATTTTGGAATTAATCCAAAATTTTGAATTGTAAAAATTCGCTTGAGTGGCTCACGAATAAAATGGTGGCATGTAAGGTTCCATTTAAGCGGTGGCATTTTGAATTTAGTCCAAAAAATATTTGACTCGTTTAATTATTTTTAGAATTATTCTTCAGTCAAAGATAAAAATTAAAACTCTATTAATAATTGTGCATGAGAGCACAAATTGTGATTTTGGATTTAGTCCAAAATATATTCACTCTATATTTTGATTAGTTAAGAATTAAAAATGGTGATGTAGGCCGCATAGAATTAAAAGCAAAATTGTGTTGCTTTATGTTTGATGGAATTTGATCAAATATAAAAAGTATGATTAAAGAAAAAAAAATCATACTTGATGGAAGATAAATTAAAAAGGTCGTAAGAGATATGGAGCTATTACCGATTTAATATGATGTCTTGATTGAAACCAACTCCATCTTAAGGTACAAATGGAAAATTGGCACCTTAACATTGAGTTAAAAAGGCAATTCAATATTAGACATCGGCGAAATGGAAACTTGGATACATTTCAAAGTGCATGACCTAAAAATAGTGGGGGTGACATTATTTTAAAAGCTCATAAATCTGACCTATGCACTTTTATTTACCACAACAAGTAAAGGTTGGATTTTAAATTCTTAATAGACTTATAGCTATGTGGGATGCGTTGTGGACATTCATGATAAGTCTACCTATGCAAGTAGAGAAGTGAGAGACCGCTTCTTAAGGATTATATCGGTAAGATTCTAGAGTACTTGCGAGACCAGGATAAGCACAAGGCGCGATATAAAATAGGTGCTGCTAAAAATCAAAGAAGTAAGAAATCATACGCGATGAGAACTTGATTCCATTGGTTTCATGTTCAACCATAAATTAAAGGCTAAGTCCACTTCATGGCTATTCGTTGCGTAAAACAAGTGTGTATTTTATTATTTTACTATATATTATATATGTAAATGGATTGTTGTATATTTTAATATTTACATAATATAAAATAGAATCGAGAGAACTCTTCGCTTAGAGATATCTTGAGTAAAAGTTGCAACCATTCAGTTTATGACTTTTGAAGAAGAGTTGCAACCTTTTGGTATAACTCTTGAGTAAGAGTTGCAACCTTTCGATGCAACTCTTGAATATCTATATATACTCAAGATATGTGGAGTTCATTTATTACTGAGTAGTAGATTCAATTAATAGTTGAAGATTGAGAATTGAAGTTTCTCAATATAGTGAAAAGTCGAGTCTCCCTATATATTATTTTGAGTCTTTTATTTTATTAAAAACACTTGTGATTTCTGCTTCTGAAATTCATTAGAGTGTAACTATCGAATTTCTGTGAGATAGGTTTTGTATCCTGGAAGGTCGATTCCTTGTGAGAACCATTTACACCTATGTGGGAGGAATTAATACCTTTAAAGATAGCATCATTTTTCGGTGTGCCTAACCTATCATTAACTCCATTACCCACATATATACAACATCCATAGTAATCGATTGGTTCTTCATTTTAGTTTTCACTGGTAATGCAAACACCGCTGTTTGTAGTGGTCTTTGTTGAAGCATACACATCTGTATGAAATTTATAATCATTTTCATAGTACCCTCTGTAACATGTCAACTGTCGTAGTGGTCATTTGCTCAAAGCTTCTAGATGTGGATTGTGAAGTTGTTTATTTAGTCCCTATAAATATGAAATTATATATCATTATATAATAAAGTTATATTCAATTAAAACATATACAATGAAGTGTTACTTACGTAAGTTCAGGACCTAAATATGAATTAATTGCGATCTGCTTGATAAATTTCTTCTTCTATGATGCTTAGTATTTCTTGTCGAGTTTGCTCACAAAACATCTTTACATATAAGAAAAATAAATAATTATTCAAGAAATATTCGTATTAAAATATATACATATTCACCATTAATTACTAAAAATAAAATACTTTTACTGTATGTATGGTTGAACTTCAGGCGTATTCATCAAAACATACGAATGTATTGTCTCTTCTTCCCAGCTATTATGAAAATACCATTTGATGACCTTGCCCAATAGTTGGCCAACATGCAAATATGCAAATAACATACCTTTCAAACTCAAGAAGTGGATGTTCTACTCCGTGACCATCGTAATTGCGAGGCTCATTCTGATATTGGTTTGAACTTGATTGCTACAGTAATAAGAACAAAATATTCTAACCTCTTCAGTAAGATATGCATTAACAATGGATGCTTCAATGTGTGCTGTATTTCCAATATTGAGTTTCAAATTGTTTAAATACCTAAATACAGAATTATTCAATTCGATATCAGGATTCAAGTTGTACAAAGTAATAATTCACTATTAGAAATTGATAAATAATATATATATTTACCTCTCGAAAGGGTACATCCACATATACTGCATTGGACTAGTGTGTAAGGCTTCATATGGTAAACGAACAGGTAAGTGTTCCATCCAGTCAAAGAAGTTCGGTGGAAATATTCGCTTTAACTTGCACAGTATAATAGAGATATCTCTATCAAAACGTTGCATGTCTTTCAATGTAATTATTGAAGCCGTTAAATCTAAAAAAAATTTAATTCCTTGATGACACTCCATATAGCCTTCAGAAATGTATACCGAAAGGAAAACGGTAACTACCGCTGCATAAATACATGAGAGTCTTTTCTCTTCATTGCAGTGACCTTTCCTGTTTCTAGCTCAAACAACCGAACCAGATTCAAAACATAATTGTCCGGATCCTTCACCCACTAAAATAATTTTTTTCTCTGCTTTGATGATTGTGTAGCTGGCTTATGGATGCGTACATGTCCATCAATCTATAGACAGGATAGGACGAGAATAGAACTGACTAACTCTTCTCTGGATTTTGAGGTATCTTTGGTCTTACCTTCTTTGTTCAAGATCACGTGGAATAAATTATCAAATATATTCTTCTCTATATGCATCACATTCAATTTGTGTCTAATCAATAATTTACTCCAATAAGACAAGTCCTAGAAGGTGCTCTTTTTCTTCCAATCACCCGGGACACGTTTATTGTGCTCCATTGCACACTCCTAAGTCGTCTTCATCACACTAGTTAATGTAACCTCGTACAACAATGGGGAGTAATGGGAAGATAATACATAGAATTGAAAGTCTTCTTCTGAACTATTTTCTTATCTTTTCTACGATCAAATGGTTTGTACTTTGGGTGCCCGCACTGATCAATGCTCTCATCATGAACCCAAAACAGCATACAACCATTTGTACAATAATCATTATTCTCAAAAGGTAAACCCATATCCTTCAAGATCCTTTTATTTTGATAGAAATTTTTGGCGCTGTGTTCTCTTTAGGTAGGGACCGTTTGAATAATTTTTTGAATTGATTGAAGACTTTCTAACTCACTTTGTCTTTATTTTTTATGGACAACATCATAGAATTGAATGACAAATGAGTCTCAGTATCACAACCTAAAAATAATATTTGATTGACATATTTGAGCATATCAAAAAATTTCTTCAAACGAGGATTTGGTTCCTCCTCCATGACCGTGTGAGGACCACCCCAAACAGACTCATTAATCATCATTAATTTGATACCTAAATAATTCATCTCCCCCATCTACTAGTGTTTCCTGCACTCAATATGCTGATCATGGCTCGAACCACAAACCTCAAATCTCTCACCTTCACCATTACTCCATTGACCATAAAATGCCACCATTATTTTGATATCACAATTCCACCGCTCTACACCATGTCTGGTCTAATTGTAATAAAATCTAACAACATTGACCTCCGTAAGATGAGTTTTAACCTCATCAATACTTAAGAATCTTTTATTACTGCACTTTTTATTTATACACGGACATCTAATCCGGCTAGAATGATCCATTCCATATGGATGACGAGAGGCAAATTCAATAAATTCATCAATATTTTGGCAAAACTCAAAATGGATCAGTCATTGTATCATACGATGCATTTGATATATCCAACCACGATCAGAGAATTTCATCTGATCTAAATTAATAATCTATTACATGTTAGTTATAAAAAATTTGGCAAAGTTTCGACTGTAAGCAGACATATCCATTTTTTTTACACAAATACAATATAACCATATATATCACACCAAATTTATCAAATATATATAATTCTCAAGCAAAATCTAATAAATTTGGGTATAGTGATCTCCACTAAAATAAGTAAATCCATATAATTATTTTTCACATAAATATATAAAATATAATAATACATACAACAAATTATACTAAACTTATCATAAATAAACATACCAAATGCTTTATCTATTTTTTTTTTATCAAAAACTAAACTATATATATATATATATATAACAAGAGATTTAAATGGTAAAATTATAAAAACGTACGGTGGAATTAAAGCAACAACCACAATGTGACCATAGATCCGCATGATTGTGACCGACACTTCAAAATAATACTCGTCTAAATTTGACACATTTTTTTAACTCCATCAGACTGTTTTTCTAAAAAACATGAAGAAGAAAAGACATAATCTAATCTATATTAAAAAATTAGTGACCGCTAATAAAGTAATTAAATCGTGTCATTATTGCTCAACTACCCAGTTCAGATTTAAAATTTGGCAATCAAAATAACAGTTGCTAAGTTACTCTTTAAATTACCGACTGCCATTGGCGGTCGCTAATTAGTCAATAAAATATTTTGTGTTTAGCGACCACCGACGATAGTAAATCAGTCGTTAGTAATTCGATTTTGATAAATAGCTAAATCGATCGCTAATCGGTCACTAATATCAATTATTTTAGCCAGATGGTGTGGCAGTTGCTAAAACACACATTTTTTTTCTGTACAATTCAACATCAATCCAAAATTTAATTACATTGCCTATATATATATATGTGCATGGTAATTAATAATGAAACATCTTACAATATACCCTAAACTACTACTCATTGTGCAAGATCTATTGTGCACTTTATGCACTAATGTATTTTTAAAAGGTTATTTCTCTTATTATTAAAAAGTTACCTTTGCTTGTATTCAAAAATTAATTTAATGGGGTAACTTTTCAATATAAATAGAGATAACTTTTAAATAATAACGAGTGATGACTTTTTCATAAATACATATGAATTATACGGTACACTGAGTGCATATATATAAAATAATAAGCCCTACTAATCAGAGTACTCTCCCAACAGCCAAAAAAAAGTAATTAAACAGAGTTATACTTATTAACAAACTAGCTATGCATGAATCTAGAGTTGATCCATGAAGTTATCGAGGGAAGATGTTCACAAATACAAGGGATTAGCAGCAGCAGTGGTAGAGCTGCATTGATCTACTATAGATCGAAGATCCTCCCAGTCGGCATGCCTCAGCAGCTCATTAATATTGTCACCAAATATGTAGTTGGGTATCGGAGCTTGGTAGTGGCCTACGGATTCATGTTGGACATTGCCTGAGTACACTATCGACCTCTTCTCCGACACCGGCGCACTGAAACTGATGTAACTGCTTTGGCCGCCACACGACTCCACGCTGCATGTTTCCGACCCCGCGGAGTCCATCTTCCTCTTTGCAGCCGCCATTTCTCTCCAGTCCGGTGCACACTTTTTGTACGACACGTCGCGTTTTAGTATCCGGCATAGGGTCCAAACTTCCTGTAGATTCAGGAGTCAGTCACCGAAACATGTACGACAACTAATAACTATAATTCTTGCATATGCGCACCAATATGTTATGACATATTAAGTAAAGCCCTACATTCGTAAAGCAATAACCCAAGATAGTAAGTAAGCCAAATTGTGTAAACAAATGCGCTGCAAATTATTGCTAGGAAAACTATTAATTAATTGAATGGAGTCCTGTTATTATTATTATTATTATTAATTCATTGATTCAACTTAATGAATACTGAAATAAAAATTAATGAATGCTAGTCTTCTAATTATATGCAATTTACGAATACAAAAACTAATGATAACTAATATAATTGAAATATGCAAATTAAATTTGAATAAAAAGGTGTAGGCTAATATACACACTAATATAACTGAAATATGACAGATTATAGTATAGTATATCAAGTCATATGAGAATGAATTAATTAATGTAAATTTAAAAGTAATAATTAACTAATTGGGTGACAATTAATTAATTAATTTGCGATAAATATATATATATATATATATATATCTTACAGCTTCTTGAGCAATGGTTCTGGCATCCATGTGTTTGGTGCTTTTATCGTTGGTGGTGGGTAGGCGGAATTCGTGCATCATCCAATCGGTTTTGGTGCCTTTTCCGGCGCTGCCGCGGTAATAGACGAGGGATTTCTTGAGGCCGATGCATTCCCGCCCAGACGAGCTGTATATGGGCTTGTCGATACCCGTTGCTTTCCAGAAACCCGACCCGGTTACTCTATTCGGCCGTACACTGTTCTTGTATTTTCTTCCTCTTTTGCAGTAGAAGTACCACTCTTTGTCCCCCGCAGTGTTGGATTCTGATATATATATATATATATATATATTATGTATTGTCTTAGATAAATAACACTAGAAATTAATTATATATATTACTCATAATTGAATTTCAAGAAAAAATAAATATTTCATATAAAAAATATACACATATATATAGTTCAATCAACGATTGTGGGATTTGAATTTCAAATTATGTTTTCTCAATGACATAAGAAAATCAAAATTGAGACCGAACCAATCAGTATTGATTTTTTCAATAAAAAAATCTTTCTCCACTTCAATTATAACAAAACAGATGAGTATATGTAAACCCCAGAACATAAATTGTTACACAGATAGATGTGTTGTCCATAGGGAATTATCATAAAATGATCCTACTTCATGCATTAAATAGAAATTCTCGTTTGATATAGAAAAGCAGGGGCTATTCCCAATAGAATCGGCAATAAAAGAGAAGTCGGATATTCTCTGGATACCTAAACTAATAGGTTTTCGTATCATTTTGTGAATCATTTAATTATCACGATTTTTTGTGAAAAAAATTAACCTGCATGTATACAATTGAATCCAAAAAAATAAATTAAAAAATCAAAACATCGATGATCGATCATACTTGGAAGATCCCAGGGATCATATTTGTAGATGTCAGCTTGTTTGATGAGCTCAATACTGATGGGTCGTTTCTCGACTTTCCGGCGGAGATAAAAGCCGACGAGCTCCTCGTCCGTCGGATGAAACCTGAAACCCGGGAGACGAGCATCATCTTCTTCTTCCTTAACTGTGCTGCTCATATTTTCCACTTCCATTTTTATTATAATAGTAAAACTTAAGACCCCAAATATATATATATATAAGATAATAAACTCCTTTTTTTGTTGAAAGAAATTTTTTATTTTCAAGTGTGAAAGGGCTTTGATACTTGGGGTGCTCCTTTGAAGGAAGAACATTCTTGTGTGTGTGTTTATATACATGTGAGTGTAATGTATGTATCTAATATCTAATAATATTACAAAACAAGAGCCAATACTTTATTTGGTCAAGTCAAGAGTGTTGACTTGTCATTTCTGGGTCCTGAGGCTTTGATTTCGAAACCGGAAGAGGTCATCAACCTTTTTATAACTTCAACAAATCCGGCAGGTTTTAATGACGTTATTTCCTCTAATGACCTAAATAATTAATTAATCCTTATCAAAATATTACTCCCTCTGTCTCGTTAGCAACAGTTACACGAATTAAAATAAAAATAAAAACTATAAATATGATGAAATGAAAAAATAAAAAAAAATAAAAATTAACAATAAAAAGTTAAAATAACAATTTCTTGAAAAATAAAAATAAAAAATATATATATAGTAAAATGGATATAAATAGTAAAATAGAAAATATAATGGGATGGAAGATTACGAAAGTTGCATATTTTCAAGAACTTCCAGAAGTGGCGCACAACATTTTGACCAACGGTTACTATCCAGTGTTAGCTAGCTTGTCGCCGTAGAATTCTCATTATTCATTGGTACACGATGGTATATATATGCATGTAGAAAAATACATAATTTATTTTTGGACATTAATTTTTTTCCTTTTTATTTGTCCTTCATACTCAAATTTTTATATATTGACTTCTGAGTTTTGAATTCGACCAACTTTGGCACGTGATAAATTATTGGGAAAGTTTTTTTTTTTTTTTTAAATCATGTAGTACCTGATGAATAAAATACCATTTCTTAGTATAATAATTAATTATTATAGTAATGGAAAGTTAAAAGGAAAAGTTTTATGAAGAATAATTAATTGTGAAGTTCATGATATCCGAAGCATCCCGATGCAAACTGCCATTTTTAAGTATAATAGTTATCTTTTTATTAGAATAATATGAAATTATTAATATCTTTGAATAAAATAATTTCAATATCTTTTAAAATGGACTCAAATTACAAGGTGCACCAATGCACCTAATTAATAAATATGTTAATAAATATGTGTATATATATATACATAAGTACATTTGTGTATTTTAGGGTTAAGTATTAAATTAAGTGTTAGTGACTATAAGTGAAAATACATAATAGAACAAAAGTTCAAAGTTTAAAATACAAGGACTAAAAATAGAAAAAGATAAAAGTTAATGCTGAATCACAGTACGTATATATTTTACAGTATAGAAAATTATCTTACATGAAATCTTAAACTGAAACAAAATACTAACATGAGGTCACACCTACCCTTTTTTCTCTCACTAGGATTTTTCTCTCCCATAAGCAACTTTACAATTTTGAGAAACTTCATTATTTCACTGGAAATTTGCAATATCACTCGGTGAAGTGGCCAGATCTTCTCAACCACTCATATTTGAGGCCCTTTCACTTCAGATGGTCTTCCCTAAGATAGTAGGTCAGCCTATAAGAAATACCTAGGTGACGTTTATGCTTCCCGTTGCCAGGAAATGACTATATCTACCTCATTGCTAGGGTTTGTGCTAGAACACAGAACCTAAATCTACCTCTTCTACTCGAAAATTTGGGCAATAATGGAATCGACACTCAATGATATGTGGGGAAAATTATCATTTTCTAAGATGGAGAGTTCATAAATCACAGATAATGAAGGTGACTTATCAAAAGGAAAGAAAGCATTGCGTGCAGATTCATGATGGAAAAAAAGTAATTGGAGCCCAAGAATTAGGGATATTATTGAAGAAGGCGTGGAGACTCCACTACTACACATTTAAGCTTGGAGAGCTCCACTTAGAGAGCTCTCCAAGCTTAAATATGTAATAATAAGTTCATACCTAGCTCAAATGGTTTGCCACAACACGTAAGATCTCTCCTATACTCGGAGGTCGCGTGTTCGAACCTTCATGGGTGCGAAAAATGCCTCAAATTCGCAAGAAAGTGAGGTGTGAAATACGCAAAAAACTTATTTTTCTCTTAGAGAGCGGTTCATAAGGGCTTCATGTGAAAACTTAGGGAGAGGCTTTAATAAGAGCTCTTTAAGTGGAGCTCTCCAAGCTTAAATGTTGTTGGGATATTAATTAACTGAGTGTTTTGATTCAGATCCCAAAAGATGATTTGCCTACGTATAGTTTCAGGATTGTATAGACTCAGGACTAGCGTCAGGATATAATAGACTTGTTTTATATTCACAGGTACTCAGTTCAGGGGGAACCAACCTGAAGACTGGATTCAGAAGGAGACGTCCAGAAGATCAAGTTCAGGAAGAACCATCCCTGAGGACAGTATACGTAATGAAGACCAAGATTGAGTAAACTGTCCTGTAGCTGAGTTACCCTAAGGAATCCTGAAGAACCTGAAGAGAAGTTCCTGAGAAGATCGATGCTGAGAAAATCTATCCTGAGAAGGCAATCTTGAGGAAGACCACTGATAGAGTTCTACGGATTGTACTAAGAGCAGTTAGAATAGAGCATATATCAGTGAAGATGGAAGTAACCTGAGTAATCGGGTTGAGTATTCATCTTACTGACACTTGTAAGTCATGATAGAAAATGTTACTGACATTTGAGACTTAGCATTTATGCTAAGAGACTGGAACAAAGAGAATGCCAGATCCACTAAAGACAAACATTTATACCCGAGTTAAAGTGCAACTTACTCGAAGTAATTAATATATAATGAAGCATAAAGTCTTGTCAACAACTAGCCGTTTGAAAAACAGTCAGTCAGATAAAGACACGTGTGTACAGAGCTAACTCTCGCATTAAATGTTCACAATCTGCAGGCGGCGCCAGAAGACTTTCACCAAAAATAGCATGATGAAAAGTAAATGTCCATTCATAGACTGCCACCTATCTAAAATATGAAGATTTGTTTTGATCTCCTCAAATGGATCTATTACAAGTCTTTAGAAGGCCTTGCACCCAAACAAGGTTACGGGAAATTTCAAAGTCGAGATTAACCAAAGATTCAAGCATTCAACACTCTGCAATTAAATTTTCCTAGTGTTGATTGGAATCTTTCCTGTATTTAGCTTAGAGTGATAACCCATCCTTAGCATTAAATTTGTTTGTAAGGGTTATCACCCCATTAGTTGAAAAACTGAAAGTTAAACCACTCTAAGTTGTGAGTTGGTGATGTGGGAAGGACTGAGACTTGTAAAACCACCCAGGGGTTGAAATCTTTAGAGAGGAAGGAGACTGCTCGTGCACCTTGGCACGTATAAAAATAAGAACCAATCCTAAGAGTGGATTGCTCCAGTTAAATCAGGCCGTGGACGGAGGAGTTTGAGTCTATAAACCACGTTAAAAATTCTTGTGTGATGATTTACTTGCTTTGCATATTATTAACTTCCATATCATTAGATCAGGAAATCATTCAGCAAAGTTTTGAATTTCAGGGAGAATCAATCTTCCTGAAGCTGAATTATGTGCATAGTCCCTTAACCACTCTTTCAGTAACTAAGTTAAAGAACTTTCAGAAAAACTAAAAACAAGTATAATTCAGGGCTCATACTTCCGCAAGTAAAAGCTTATTTAGATAGCTATCCAACTGATCAGCTTCTCAGCAGTTAGTAGGTGGGTTATCTTCACTGAGCTGACTTAGAGCACATTTTCTGGATTCAGTGTATCTGGTTCCTGAGTCCTTCAGTCCAAGCGACTTAGTCTATGTGAGCATTCTCAGTTTATAGTTGACTCAATCCTAAGGAGTATTTTCTAAAAAAGAAAAAAATGTTATCAGTGTATTCCCCTCAGATTCAGACTCATTTCGCGACTAACAAATGTGTAGTAGTGTATCGTGTTCGACAGAATGACAGACATTGATAGGGCGAATGATCTAAATCTTAATAAGGTACGTTTCTGGGTACAACTATATGACCTTCAATTATGCTCCATGATGAAGGAAGTGGGTCAGGAGATAGGGAAATTGATGGGCAAGTGATCTATGTTGAGTGTGCTATGGATTCGATGGGTTGGGAAAGTTTCTTGTGTGTGCGAGTTTTGCTGGATATCATTAAGCCTCCTCAATATACGGAAAATAATCATGGTTAAAATAAAAGATTGAAGATCTCTTTTAGGTGTTAGAAGTTGTCCTCTTTTTGCTATGTGTGTGGGAAGCTTAATCAGACAGATAAGGATTGTCCATTTTCCTTTGAGGCTTTAGAGCTTAGTGTTATGGGTGCAAAGAAAGTGAAATAAACTCAGATGATCAAGTACTGCTGATTAACTGAACTTAATACTATCAGTTGAGGAGGTCAGCTGATAGGTCTGCTGATGGTTAGTCATCTGATGGGGTCAGCAAAAGATCATCTGGAAGTATACTGAAAGTCATCTGGTATATCAGCGGAGTCAACTGAGGAGTCAGCTGAGGAGGTCAGCTGATGGAGTCTCCTAAGTGGTCAGGATGATCATTTAGGATAGTCAGGATGAGCTATCAGGATGATGGTCAGGATGGTTGGTCAGGTCAGGATGATGATCAGGATGGTTAAGTCAGCTGATGAAGGTCTACTGATGATATCAGCAGAGGAATGTCTACTAATGATATCAGCAGATGAAGGTCTACTGATTGTATCAGCTGAGTACTCAGACTCAGCTGAGGACATATCACATCAGCAGATAAGGAACGAACATACTGACCCCGAAGTCAGGAATTAACTCAGGATCAGTTACGAAGCGGTTTAAACTTCCAAGTTGGACAATGGGCAATCAGTTTAACAGAATAAAAAATGAAGATCGTTGGGCTCTGACAGTTACTCATTTTCGGTTGCAACTGTAGCAATTTTCGTGTTAGGCGGTTACGATCACTAGCATTAATTAGGATTTTTCATTCTCCTATATATACGCACATACGTATAAGATAGAATAGAATAAGAATCATCACTTAGAGAGATATCCTAAACACTTGTAATTTGTATCTTCTTCATCGATTAGTGAGAGAGGTGCCCTCATCCGTGGACGTAGATCATTTCTGATCGAACCACGTAAATCTTGGTGTTCTTCTATTTCTTTATTCCAATTGATTTCAAACAATCATTGTTGACTCAACAATTGGCGCCGTCTGTGGGAAAAGAAGATTGTTGGTGAAATCAACTACTATGGCTTCTACGAAGATGGAGTTTGAGAAATTCACAGGAGCGAATGATTTTGGTTTGTGGAAGGTAAAGATGAAAGCTCTCCTCACACACCATGGATTATCAAATGCTCTGAAACCAGCGAATCAGTGGCCTTCCTCATCCTCAACAGAACCTGCAAAGAAGCAGGAGATTCTGGACAAGGCTCATAGTACAATTATTTTGTGCTTGGGAGACAAACCTCTGAGGGAGGTGTATAAGGAGAAGACTGTCATTGATGTGTGGAATAAGCTGGAACAGGTGTATCAAACGAAGTCGGTTACCAATAAGTTGTTCATGAAGCAGAGGCTTCATTCCTTCAAAATGATTGAGGATAGGGATCTAGTAGAACAACTTGAAGAATTCAATAAAGCAGTGGATGATTTGGAGAATCTTGAAGTCAAGATTGAAGATGAGGATAAAGTCCTGATGTTACTGAATTCTCTACCAAAATCCTTGGAGAATTTCAAGGATGCTCTATTATTTGGAAGGCAAGAGAAGATGTCACCTGAAGATATTCAGAATGCATTGAAAACTAAGGCGCTTCAAATGCAATCTGAAAGGAAGAACACAAATCAAGGTGAAGGGCTGAATATCAAATTCAAGAAAGGGAAGAAACAGTTCCAAGGAAAGAAGAAGAGGAATGGTAAAGGCCCTGAACCTGGAAAATTTGTGGAAAAGAGAAAATGTTTCTCATATCAGAAGGTGGGACATCCCAAGAAGAATTGTCCTGACAAATCCAGGAAGCAAGAAGAGGATCAGAAGGCTGATGTCACAATTGCTACTCAGGAAGGATATGATAGTGCTGAGGTCTTGGCTGTTACTGATGTCAAGCTGAGTGAAGATTGGGTGTTGGATTCTGAGTGCTCATTTCATATGTGTCCCAATGAAAATTTATTCAGGGATCTTAAGAAATTTGATGGTGGATCAGTTCTCTTGGGGAATGATCAGATGCGCAAGGTCAGAGGCTCTGGCTCAATAAAGTTGAGGCTGCATGATGGTGCTGAGAGGATACTACAAGATGTCAGGTTTGTACCTGAGCTGAAGAGAAATCTTATTTCTCTTGGATCACTTAATGTTTTGGGATATGAATTCAATACAAGGAATGGATTCATATTGATAACCAAGGATAACAACATTGTGATGAAGGGCAAGAAGGTAAATGGCTTGTACATTCTGATGGGTAACTCAGCTGCCGGATCAGTGAATGCAGTTATGGGCAGTTCTGATGCTATCTTGTGGCACAAGAGGGCACATTGGTGAAAGAGGACTGAATGAACTCTCCAAGCAGAAGGCATTTGGGGATTCAGGAACAATCAAATTGGATTTCTGTGATCACTGTGTGTTGGGAAAATCCAAGAAACACTCTTATGCAAAGGGGAAACATCATACTGATGCTCCTTTGGACTATGTACACTCTGACATCTGGGGGCCATCAAGAACTGAGACTCATGGAGGTGGAAAGTACTTCATGACCATCATTGATGATTTCAGCAGAAAGGTGTGGGTTATCATCCTGAAGCAGAAGAGTGAAGCTTTTGGAAAGTTCAGGGAATGACTACTTGAACAAGAAAACAAAAGGAGCAGATCCTTAAAGCATCTCAGGACTGACAATGGACTTGAGTATGTGTCAGAAGAGTTTGAAAATTTTTGCAAGGAAAGGGGCATAACAAGGCACAAGACTGTTCCAGCAAACCCTCAACAAAATGAGCTTGCTGAGAGGATGAACATGACTATTTTGGAGAAGGTCAGATGCATGCTATCAGATGCTAAACTACCTAAAGTGTTCTGGGGAGAGACTGTTAATACTGTTTGTTATTTGATAAACAAATCACCCTCATCTGCTATTGACTTCAAAACCCCAGATGAGCTTTGGTATGGTAGGAGGTCAGATTATAATAATCTGAAGGTGTTTGGTTGCTTAGCCTTTGCACACATAAGGCAGGACAAGCTGGAACCAAGGGCTCTGAGGTGCATCTTCCTAGGATATACAAAAGGTGTCAAAGGTTATAGATTGTGGTGCCTTGAAGCTGGACACAAAAAGTGTATTATCAGCAGAGATGTGACTTTTAATGAGAAAGTCATGGGATACGGTACATCTGAAAATTCTCAGGATGTTGAGGATAACCTCATAATCAGACATACACCAGTTCAGGTGGAGCCTACAACCAGGATTCAGGATGAAGATCAAGCATAGGACAACTCTGATATCAGGAATCCACAAGCAGATCAGTCTGATGCATCAGCAGATAGTGATCCTGAAGATCAAGCTGAAGATTCAGATCAGGAAGGTCAAGATCTGAGAAACTACAGTCTGGCTAGGGATAGACATAGGAGAAGCATTCATCCACCAATCAGGTTTGGGCAGGCTGACATGATCTCATATGCCTTATCAGTGGCAGAAGAAGTAGAATATCAAGAACCTGAAACTTATGCTGATGCAGTAACAAGGAAGAATAAAGATCAGTGGATTTCAGCTATGAAAGCGGAGTTAAATTCACTAGAAAAGAACAACACATGGGTCCTTGTGAATAGAACAAAAGGGCAGAGGGTTGTCAGCTCAAGATGGATATTCAAGAAAAAGTCTGAAATTGGGTCAGATGGACAGGAGCTGATCAGATACAAGGCAAGGCTAGTTGCAAGAGGATTTACTCAGAGGGAAGGAATAGACTTCAATGAAGTATTTTCACTAGTTGTGAAGCACTGCTCAATAAGGATCTTATTGTCTAAGGTGAATCAGGATGGACTGGAGTTACAACAGCTGGATGTCAAAACTGCATTCCTACATGGAGAGCTTGAAGAAACCATATATATGCAACAGCCTGAAGGGTTCATACTATCAGAAAATGAAGAAAAGGTATGTTTGCTGAAGAAGTCATTGTATGGACTTAAGCAAAGCCCAAGGCAGTGGTATAAAAGGTTTGATAGATTCATGTTGTCAATAGGCTTCAGCAGATGCAAGTATGATAGCTGTGTATACTTAGAAAAACAAGGCTCTGAGGTACTTACATATCTATTACTGTATGTGGATGATATGTTAATTGCCAGCAAAAGTCTTGGAAAAATTCAGAAATTGAAGGATAAGCTCAGTTCAACTTTTGACATGAAAGACCTTGGAAGTGCAAAGAGAATTCTGGGTATGGATATTATTAGGAACAAGTCTGCTGGAGGATGTTCTTGACTCAGCAGGACTACATACTGAAAATCTTGAGAAGATTCAATATGCATGAGTCAAGATCAGTCTCTACTCCTCTTGGGCAACACTTCAAACTGACAGCTGATCAATGTCCCAAGAGTGATCAGGAGAAGTCTCAGATGAACCAGATACCTTATTCAAATGGAGTTGGAAGCATAATGTATGCCATGGTTTGCAGCAGACCTGATATTGCTCATGCAGTGAGCTTGGTCAGCAGGTTTATGGCTAATCCTGGAAAGGCACATTGGGAAGCTTTCAAGTGGATAATGAGATATCTGAAAGGTTCAGCACATTTGGGATTATTATTTGAGAGGACTCAGGAAGACAAGCAACCTCTACAAGGTTTTGTAGATTCTGACTATGCTGGAAGCATAGATACAAGAAAATCTCTGACTGGATATTTTGTTTACACTTTATGGCACAGCCATCAGTTGGAGGGCTACATTACAGTCAGTGGTTACACTATCAACCACTGAAGCTGAGTACATCGCAGTGACAAAAGCAGTAAAGGAGGCTATGTGGCTTAAGGGCATTATCAGGGAATTTGAGATCAGGCAAGATGAAGTTACTGTGCAATGTGATAATCAAAGTGCAATTCACTTAGTCAAGCATCAGGTCTTTCATGAAAGATCTAAACATATTGATGTGAGGCTTCACTTTGTGAGAGATGTGGTGGAAAAGAAGGTGATCACAATACAGAAAGTTTCTGCTGATGACAATGCTACTGATATGCTGACTAAAGTCATACCAAGTTCTAAATTCAACTACTGTTTGGAGCTGGTTAAGGTACAGTCATGGGATGTGCCTTAATACTACTGTGATGTGAAGGTTAGGTGGAGGCATCTCACTTGCTTTGAGGTGGAGAATTGTTATGGGTGCAAAGAAAGTGAAATAAACTCAGATGAGCAAGTACTACTGATTAACTGAACTTAATACTATCAGCCGAGGGAGTCAGCTGATAGGTCTGCTGATGGTTAGTCATCTGATGGGGTTAGCCAAGATCATCTGGAAGTATACTGAAAGTCATCTGGTATATCAGCGGAGTCAGCTGAGGAGGTCAGCTGATGGAGTCTCCTAAGTGGTCAGGATGATCAGTTAGGATAGTCAGGATGAGCTATCAGGATGATGGTCAGGATGGTTGGTCAGGTCAGGATGATGATCAGGCTGGTTAAGTCAGCTGATGAAGGTCTACTGATGATATCAGCAGAGGAATGACTACTGATGATATCAGCAGAGGAAGGTCTACTGATGATATCAGCTGAGTACTCAGACTCAGCTGAGGACATATCACATCAGCAGATAAGGAAGGAGCATACTGACCCCGAAGTCAGGAATTAACTCAGGATCAGTTACGAAGCGGTTTAAACTTCCAAGTTGGACAACGGGCAATCAGTTTAACAGAATCAAAACTGAAGATCGTTGGGCTCTGACAGTTACTCATTTTCGGTTGCAACTGTAGCAGTTTTCTTGTTAGGCGGTTACGATCACTAGCATTAATTAGAATTTTTCATTCTCCTATATATACGCACATACGTATAGAGGTAGAATAGAATAAGAATCATCACTTAGAGAGATATCCTAAACACTTGTAATTTGTATCTTCTTCATCGATTAGTGAGAGAAGTGCCCTCATCCGTGGACGTAGATCATTTCAGATCGAACCACGTAAATCTTAGTGTTCTTCAATTTCTTTATTCCAATTGATTTCAAACAATCATTGTTGACTCAACACTTAGGAAAACACCAGTGAAGGAGTTTTGAGCTTGGCTAAGGGTTGAGGGCTGCCCAACATTCTCTATGCGAAAAAAAAGAAAAGAAAGAGTCCAGTTTGATTTTCTAAGAAAATGGCATAAAGAGTGGAAGCATGGAAAGTGAATGACTTCTCACAGGGGGAATGGAGGTATTGATTAAATCAGGCATAAATGCAACACCTACATATACAATTAATATATATCTTGTTTTAAGGTCCGTACCTCCATATGCTATGATATGGAGAAAACTCTAGCAAAGTTTTTGTGTGAGGGGGGGATGGACTTCAAAGAAATGGTTTTCTTCAACAAAGCAAAGTGTTGCGTTTTATGGTGACTTGCTCATTTGTAGAATCTTTAAAGCACGGTACTACATGTATGGAGATATCTTAGAAGACAAACAGGGAATTAATTGAAAAAGGAATTATAATGTGCATGGGGATAGAAAAATAGTACAGCAATTGCCGATTTCAACAAAGGCAAGCGCATCAAGCTGGTTGAAAGATTCATAAAAAAAGGGGGCAATATATGCGAAGAGAGCTTGCTTAGGCTGCAGGATTCTTCACCATTCGAAGTTGAGGCTATAAGACTGATCGGCCAGCAGGATGAAATTAAGATACTGGAAACTAGAAATCCGATTGTCTGTTATCCATATCATTAATATATAAAACCTGGGGTAGGAGAGTTAGGAGAAGGAATAGGCGGAGTGCGTTGAGAATCAAATGTCCACCGAATATTATATTTAATATTTTTGTTGAAAATTAATATCAAAGGTACCAACCATTTTTGTTTTTTTTGCGGATATCAAATGACGGATACCATCCATGCACCGTTTACGTGAGAAGAAAAATAGGGCGATAGATGGATATATATCTATCTATCTCCCCAACACTTGGTTGCTGCCGGATGAAAATATAGAGATGGTTGTTGCGGAAGAGTGAGTTGGTGCATTCCAGAAAGCATGCATGCAGCGGATTAATGGGCACTGCATGAGTTCCAGAATTAATATGTCTTCAACTTTCGAATTAGCGAGGAATACCAATATAATAGAGAGATCTAGTGGGTGCATGCATGGCAGTAGTGGTTGATGTGACAATATATAATTAGTTATAATGTTGCAAATATAGTGGACACATTAGTTATACAACACAATATATATATATTGACGTGTATTGTTTTATACAAAAAAAAATTTCACCGGACTAAGTTTCTTGTGCACCAATTATATTTTACAATTCAAGCGTATTTTTAAAAAATTATATCATTTATTATTGAAAAGTTACACAAATTATTAAAAATACATTTTTCATTAATAATAACATGTGTAACTTTTCAGTAATATTTTATATCTTTTTAAAAATGAATTAGAATTGAACGGTACACCTGACTAAGTCATAATATGAGTTTAACTACTATTAACTTATACTTCAAAAAATATTCTATTTTTATCAAAATTAGTGCAATTTTAAATCATTTCAGAGGGTCACACGATCCCCAAAACAGAATAAAGAGTATTACTTTATATAAATAATAATAATAGAATTATATAAATAAAAACATGAATTTGTATATTCATTAGGCTTGTCAACGAGGCGAGGCGGAGCGGGGATTGGAGGGTCAATCTCCATCCCCGTCCTCGTATACTTCATGGGGGAAATTTTGTCACCATCTCACTACTACAAATACTACTTTGCATAGCTTCAATTAGAAAGCTTATTAACAAATGAGCTCAATTAGAGAGCTCATTTGTTAATGAGCTTTCTAAGTAGACACGAAAATAAAAAA
Organism: Prunella vulgaris; assembly: GCA_026898435.1. Lineage (NCBI taxonomy): Eukaryota > Viridiplantae > Streptophyta > Magnoliopsida > Lamiales > Lamiaceae > Prunella > Prunella vulgaris. The sequence continues at coordinate 127,728 of JAPKLY010000098.1, forward strand.
AACTTACAAAGCGGTTAACAACTGCTGCAGAAAAGAAAGTTAAAAAAAAAATAAAAAAATACTTTATATAGCGGTTTAGAATCGCTATAATGCTTCAAAGCGTTTAAGAACCGCTATGACATATAGCGGTTAACAACCGCTGTAACGTTATAGCGGTTAAGAAAAGCTATCAGCCCGAGTATAGGGCAAACGCGAATCTACGTCCTCTCTTTTCTCAAAGGAAAAAACTCGGATCTCCTCCTCTCTAATTTCTCTAAGTATATATATATATTCTCCTCTCTTTTCTCTTTTCTCAGAGGAAACCCTAATCTACTATCTCCGCCGCCGCTGAAGGTCCTCTCTGAAGACCGCCGTCTTCGCCGCCGCTGGAAGACGCAGCCGCATGCACCGCCGCGTGGCACAACCCCAATCGCCGCCGATTGAAGACAGCGGCCATAGCCGCGTCTGAAACCAGCAAGCACCGCCGCGATCCGGTAAGGAATGAGAAAACCCATTTGGGCCTATTCTATTATACGCCCAATTGGCAATTAATTGGCCCATGTTTATAACCTATTTTATATTTTTACAATGAAGCCCATTTGGAGAGAGATAAAAAGGGCGTGGAAGGTTACGCAGATGGGGCAGTATTTATCACACACGAAGGACGCCGCGATCTGATAAAAATCGCCGCTGAAGGATGCCGCTCTCCGTCGATGCTGAAGGACGCGGTTCTCCGCCGCTCTCCGCCCGCTCGTCGTAGATCTGATGGCCGTCGGCCGCTCTTCGCCGAAAATATATCAACATGAGTACGCTGCTGATTTTTTTAATTTTTTTAAAACATGAGTATGCTGCTGATTTTTTTTTTTTTTTAAACTGTTGATATATTTTGTTTTTCTGATTATGTGGCCTTGGGAAGAGCAGAGTATGTGGTGGCCCTGGGAAGAGCAGAGTATGTGGCCTTGGGAAGATGACGAAATGAATTTAATTAATAGCAGAGAAATGACAAATGTTTTTCTGATTTTAGTTGAAGAGTTTGGCAATTTGTTTTCATGTAATTTTGATTTTATTATTACTGTCGATAATGTATATTCCTTCTACATTTCTAGGGATCTCTTTTTTGTTTTTTTATAATCCATCTGCCGTTAAAAAAATATTGAGAAAAATGAAATATAATTTTAAGCCCCATTATTATGCGTAAAAATATAATTTTTTTTAAAAAAAAATGACCTTAGAGAGCGATTATAAACTGCACTTTAAGTTAAATATTAAAGAAATATGATATACTTGGAAAGCGGTTCATAACCGCTTTCTAAGTGTGATTTTTACAACGGTTTTATAACCGCTCTCTAAGCACAATCAAGCTTAGATAGCTTTTGCTTGGAGAGCTCATTTAACCGCTTTCTAAGTGAAATTTTGTGAGCTCTCCAAGCTTTTTTCTGTAGTAGTGTCTCCATCCCATCGGGGAACTGTTCCTGCGGAGATTCCTCGTGAACTTTTTTTAAAAATTTTAATAAGTATAATATTTTTTTAAATGAATAAATATTTTAATAATATTATCAAAATTTAAAATGCATACATTGCATTAAATTGAATAAATTATATATTATACATACATAAATAATGAATTAATTATATATACATATACATATATATATATATGAAATATATGTACATAGTATAATATAGTTATGTGATATATATTACTCCCTCCGTTCCGCAAGAATTTGCACACTTTCCTTATTTGGATGTTCTACACAAATTTGCACACTACTAAAAAAAGAAGCATTGATTTACGTGCATACTCACAAATATTTACACATATTTACCCATATACCACTACTTTATATATAAAACTATTTTTCCTTAAAAAATGTGTCGTCCAGTAGGGTGCAAATTCCTACGGGACGGAGGGAGTAATATGTTAATATGTTCTCCCTCTGTCCAATAGGAATTTGCACACCTTCTTTATTTAGACGTCCCACACAAATTTGCACTATTAAAAAAGGAAACATTAATTTACATGCACACTCACAAACATATATACATATTTACCCATATGCCACTATTTTATGTATAAAACACATTTTTCTTAAAAAATGTGTCGTCCCTTAGGGTACAATCCCTACGGGACGGAGAGAGTAATAGGTATATATATATATAAATATGTATGATGATTATATATATAATTTATGCGGGTCCCCGTTAGGCGGGGGATACAATCTCCATCTCAGCCTATGGGGCAAAATTTTCGCTATCCTTGTTTCTTTTGGAGATTTCTCGTTTCGTTCGGGGCGGATCCCGGATCGGGAATTTTCCTGCCCATTGTCAACCCTAATATTCATTATAATATACTTTCTATTTCTGAAAAAAAACTCGAAAAATAAAAAAACTTGTTTGATCATTTATTATTGGAGAAAAAAACTCAAAATGGAGTTAAAATAAGTGATATGTATATATAGTCAAATTGTAATTATACTTTATTTTTTCGATTAATTATGTGATGCCAGAGGTATGAAAAAGTCAAGATAAAAGATGACAATGTCAAAGTCAGGAACAACTTATACGACTCACAATCGCCCTTAATTTGGTCTTCTTACCAGAAACTAGTTCATTTATTTTATTTTATTTCCTTTATACTTTATTAATTATACAAAAAAATACTACAATTATTAATATATACATATTATGAAATTACTTAACTAGTAATTTATTCTATTTGATTTATATTAATAAAAAAGTATAGTAGTTGAGTGAGTCTGCATGCACAATAATCCTACGCTGATCAACTCTGAAAATCATTATGAAAACGCATCTACAATACATTAATTCAACTCCATCGCTTATTAATTCTGATGCCATACTCGTGCAAACACCACTCCCTCCTCCCTAACCTTATCCTTACTGGCCTTCAACATGCGCCACAGAGTCGTGCAGCAGCTCCAGGAGCTTGTTTGCCTAAATTTCTATTAAACATTTTATAAGTTATTATTTTGAAATAGCTTATAAGTTACTAAAATATTTAATTAATGTAATTTATAATATCTTTGATAATTTATAATAAATATTTATGACATTTTAATTTCAATAATTATAAAAGAATTACTCCTTTCATCCCATAATTATTTGCACATTATTTATTTGTCCGTCCCACTTATATGTATATCCCAAAAGAAAAATATTTTTATAAACTCTATCATCGTAATATTCACATATTCACAAAAATTGTCATTTCTTTTTATCTTTTGACTCATATCGTAGACAATTCAACTATTTTTTTCATTTTATACCTCTCCAAATTTCCGTTGCACTTTTTTCTTAAAAAATGTGTTGCTAGTATTAATACGACTACAAAAAATGCGTGCATTACCCACCAAAAATTAGTGACCGACGTTGACTAAATGGCTAAAAAGAAATTTTTCCGACCGATTAGCGACCGTTTTAGCGGTCGCAAAGTATAATTAGTACTCCCACCCCTGGGATGTCACACAATTTAAGGAAATGTATTTTTTAAATAAAGTAGTGATGTATGGGTAAATGTGTGGAAAGTTTTGTGAGTGTGCATGCAAATCAATGTTTCCCTTTTAAGTAGTGTGCAAATTGGTTTGGGACAACCCAAAATGGAAAGTATGCAAATTGGTCTGGGACGGATGAAGTAATTTTTTTTTTATTTTTTTTTTATATTTAGCGACCGGTTAAGCGGTCGCTAATTATATAATTACCGACCGACATGGCGGTCGCTAAATATAAAAAAAAATTACAAATTATACTTTGCGACCGTTTTGGCGGTCGCTAATTATTCCAAATCGGGTCAAGACCCGGTTCTTTTAGCGATTAATTAGCGACCGCTTAAGAAGGTGGTCGCTAAATATTAGCTACCGTTGTTCTAGCGACTACCTTTTTCGGTCGCTAAATCGATCGCCAAAATATGTTTTTTTTGTAGTGTAAAATGAAGAAAGTATTTATTTTATTTTTTATATTGATGTAGAGGTGAGTGAAGAATGGAATTGAGTGGGTGTGGGGTGGAGGTGGTAATCTTGTTAACGGCTAAATTACATTTTGTTATTTCACAAGTACAAAACCCTCGTCAAGCCTGCGGTACTAGACTACTAGTCATGTGATCCCAACTTCAATAAATTCGAGCATCTTCTTGCAAATGTGCACTACACAAATATGCGTAATTCTCAAACCCATTTGAACAAAGAGGGCACAAACCACCCATGATCGATATACATATTGTTAGAGAAAATATACTTGCATGTGTTTAATTAGGGAGATTTGTTTTAATTTCGTTATATTTAGAATTTATTATATATGTGTGATATTCCCAAATTTATTTCATATTATAGATAGAGTGTTCTCAAATTGTTAATAGTGGGGAGTTGATTAAAAAAAATGACTCTTTTATCTTTACAAGAAAATAATTAAAATATTATTTCCAAAATTAGATTTGTCTATAAAATTTTCCGATAACAAAACTTTAGTAGAGAAATTACTTATGAGTTGCCCACAAAACTTTTTAATCATCTAGACATCTTTATTCCTTAATGGAAGAACCCAAAATTTATACCGGATTGCTATTAGAACTGTCAATTGGGTCGGGCCGGCCCGGGTGTTACCGGGCCATGATTATTTGGCCCCGTCCTGATCCTGGACGGGCTACCGGGCCATCGGGCCAAATTGGCCTATTTTGTTTTTAAAAAAAAAATTATTTTTTTAGTAGAATTCATGTTTATAACTACAAAGCAAATAATATACTCCCTCCGTACCATAATTGTTTTCACACTTTCCTTTTCCGTCCGTCCCACAATTGTTTTCACACCCTATAAATGGAAACTATTACTTTAACTTTATCCTCACAATCCAACTAATCTCATTATTTTAATAATATAACTTTACACAACAATCTACTTTTCTTAAAAAGTGTGTCATCCCAAAGGTAAAAACACATCTGGGACGGAGGGAGTATAAGTAGAGGTGTCAAATGGGCCGGGCCGGGCCGGGCCGGTACCGGCCCACCGGGCCATTGTGTTTTTTCGGGCCGGGCCGGGCCTAGCCTGGTTCCTATCGGGCCACTTATTTTCAAGCCCGTCCTGGCCCAAGACGGGCCACCGGGCTACCGGGCCAAATCGGCCCGATTTTTTTAATATTTTTTAATTTTTAATATATTACCATTACATTTAATTTCTATATATATCTTATTAATTTATCATTTTGCATACAAATCTATTCAAATAGTCTAAAAAAATTATTTAATTTGTCAAAAATAATTTAATAATTAAAATAAAATTCAAATTTCTATATAGTTATACTTAAACAAAAATAATTTAACAAACCTTAATAAACTATAATTCACAAAAATAAATTCAAACAATAATTTTCTAACAATCATTTATAAATGCAAATTAAAAAAAAATAAACAACTAATTCAACATCTCTCTTATAAGTTTGAATTATAATTCATACTTACAAAATAGGAGAAATTAATATTATCAAAATTCTAAATAAAGTATTTTCAATCTTACCTATTCATATTTTTAATATTATAAATTAATTAATAAATTGAGATTATATTTTTTAATTAAAAATATCTTTTGAGTAAATTTCAATGGAAGCCAACAAATGAAAATATTATTAATGAATATATATATTACCAAAAAGTATGCATATTAATTGCCTCAAAATTTATAATTACCTACTACAACTCATATTCCTAAAACTACATCAAAATCCTCTTAGCACAAATAGCAAATACTTAACTACAACAATGTAATCCCCAATTTCAAAAAAAAAATAAAAATCTACCGGGCCAGTCCTGGGCCACCGGGCCGGCCCAGCCCGAGCCCGAATGGCCCGTCGGGCCTGCTGGGCCGGGCCAAATAGGCCCGGTTCTTTTCGGGCCAGTATTTTTTGGACCCGTCCTGTCCTTTAGGCCGGGTTTTTCGGGCCGGGCCCATTTTGACAGCTCTAAGTATAAGACAACAATTAATTGCTCATATTTAAATGATTTGATATACCAAACATAAATATACATAGTAATACCATTTAACAATGTTATTAGTTATTACTTATTATCACTAGCATAAATATACATATAAAGTGTTAGATTTCGTGGAAACACAAGTCCTGCATATAAAAAAAGCATTAGGTGTTCATACAAGCATGTTGACTTATTCAACATCACTAATAATTTCTCTTTATATGAATAAGGCAGTAGACACTTTCAAAATATGCATAATTCGTATTACATTATTCGATGCATTAAAAGTGGATATATAATAAGTAATAAGCACCCAATATCACAAGAATAATGTTAATACTCCAAATGGAGTCAGATGCCTTTTATTGTATATACCATCATAAGGCAGAAGTCATATTTCAACAGTAATCTCATAATTTACAATGCAAAATTATATTCATAATTCAGAAAGAAACGCATCAGTAATTGATTCATTTCAGAAAATTAAAATTACGCCTTTATGGTTTATTCACAGACACACACACAATAGAGGGCAAATGGAAGCCAACAAATGAGCATATTATTAATGAACATATATATTACCAAAAAGTATGCATATTAATTGCCTCAAAATTTATAATTACCTCTTATACTACAACTCATATTTTAAACTACATCTGAATCCTCTTAGCACAAATAGCAAATACTTAACTACAACAAAGTAATCCCAATTTCGAAAAAAAAATCTATCGGGCTAACCCTGGGCCACTGGCCCGAGCCCGAGCCCGAGCCCGAACGGCCCGACGGGCCTACTGGGCCGGGCCAAATAGGCCCAGTTTTTCTGGGGCTGTCCTGTCCTTTAGGCCGGGTTTTTCGGGTCGGGCCATCGACATCAACATTTATTTCATCATCAGATTCAAACTCCATGTACACACTCTTCATCATCAGATTCAAACTGCACATCAACATTTATTTCATCATTATCTGATGAGAAATCATCCTCGTCAAGTTCTCTAAGTCGAGAAGTCATAGTTAATGTTTTATGATGATCATAAATGAAAATGATTAATGTCTTAACTTGCTCAATTGTTTTATTTACTCATATAATCACATTTATCTTTAATTTGAATTTTTTTTTTAATAAACACCCGTCTACTCCTCCTCTGTAGCCGTCATTTCCGCCTATTCATTATGGCTGCCTAGGCGGGATCTATACCCTGACCGTATTTCTCAGACAATTTTAACTGGGTGTCGACTGTTGGGAACCGTCAAGCGTCTAGGCGATCTTGGCAGATGGCCATTTGCATCCTTCCTATATCCTGGATGTAGTATATCTTTACGGACGAATATATTGATTTGGAATCTGATTTTGAATTTCTCATCATATACAAACTTGTGAGTAATATGTGTCAACGCACCCAAAAATCATTGCCTATTCAAACATGGCCTACAAGGCACCCACTCAAAAAATTAATTTATTTTTTCTTTTAATTTGCTCATTACTCTGCACTTATTATTTTCTATAAAATTATTTAATATTCCTCCCGTTCCAATTTATTTTTAATTTATCTTATTTGAATGTCTCAATTTTAATTTTACATACTTAATAAAAATTCTACTCTCAAAATAGTCAACAAAATATACTCCCTCCGTTCCTAACCAATTTGCACACTTTATATTTTGGGTTGTCCCAAATCAATTTGCACACTACTTAAAAGGGAAGCATCAATTTGCGTGCACACTCACAAAACTTTTCACACATTTACCCATATACCACAACTTTATTTAAAATATACATTTTTCTTAAACCACGTGTCATCCCAAGGGTGCAAATACCCTTGGGACGGAGGGAGTACTTTTTTATTTTTATTATTATATTTTATACTCACACACTTTTTTTTATAATTGGTGTGGTATCTTTAAAATGTAAAAATTGTTCTGGGTGGGATGGAGTGACTTTTGATTAAAAATAATTTAGATGCGTATCCTGTCGTATACAAATCAAGAAGAGGAGATTTACAAGATTTAAAGAAAACAATAAATCTCGTGCGAAGACTTTTTCCTGCTTCCAATTAAGTGGGATCCACTGGTCCACTAAAAAATAAAATTTAAAAAACTATTCTATTTTTGTCTAAATAATGAAATTGACATCCAAGAATAATTATCAACACAGAAAATAAGCGAAAAGGTCAAAGTCCGTAGTCATGGCACTTAATTACGTGACATGGATCTCTTCTCTCATTATAAATTGACAACCAAAGAATTGCATTTTCTATGTCATTTATGGCAACATTTTTGCTTTTATATAAGAAAGGTCAAAGGTGACAACTCTTTGCTATTCCGTTGGTTATAAACTTCCACGGGTTACTTCTTCTGCCAAAACATTACATATTATAAATCAACACACACTTCTACCAGACCCAAAAACTTTGTCCCTTTTCAAATTTGTCACCTTTGAACGACAAATGTGATGCTTGATTTAGAAATTTCCAATAGAAATAAATATAAATAATACTCTCATCAGTCATCCCTAAAAAATTACATACTATTTTTTTTAATTTATGTTGGAACTTGTAACTACAAGAAAATCGATCTATAATGACAAAAAAAATTTGTTATTATAAGCTTTTAGTGACCGGATTTTAATCTTTAATAATAGGATTTTTCTGTCATATGTTTGTCATTATTACCTTCCTAGATAAAGATCTTTAATGACAGGAAACATATCCTTGTCATTATTTTGTATGTATACTAATGATAATTTTTTCCTCTCATTAAAAGTAGTTTGAAAATTAATTACACACTCTCATTAAATCTCAATTTACCTGTCATTAACAAATACTACTTTTTTTATAGGATATATTTTTATTATATAAATATTTGCCTCTCATAAAAATTTTGTGATAACCCTAATTAAAGAAACACATTTTCATACAATTTCCACCTTATTAAATCAACCATAAAATTCATTAAATACGAATTGTATATCAAGTCATTGTACTCATGATTACAAACAAAATATACATTTGAACAAATAAGTACATTCATCTAATTAAATCAAACACTTTGTTTAGACAATCACAAAATATGATCTTCAGTAAATTCCAAAATATGAATTTCATCCACAATTAGGGCACATCATTGTGTATGATTCTTAGATGATGTGCACTACTTGATTGTCTCCCAAAGTATTCTTGCTTGAGTTCTATAACAATGAACCTACAAAGAATACAAAAAAAAAAAATTATTCTCAACAGACATGTATAAGATATTGAACACATTCTTAAAATAAACAAAATTATGTAACACTTAACTGACAAAATTTTACTCTTACTAAAATTTAAAAGAGAAACATGGGCTCAACCACATTACTAAGTCAAATACAAAACTAAAGAGTAGTCATATATCATTTGTTTTTGTAATTTTCGTATGATTTCATAATATGTAAATTTTCATCATTTGAGCATGCCCACAAAATCTTATATTGTGCATGCAAATATTGAAGAAACATGTGAATTTCATGCAATATAAACCTGTAAAACATGAGATATATAACACTTAAATCTAATTGAAATAACAACTCAAAAATGTGAAAGTAAACATGTCATGGTAATACTACAAACACAAGGGAGCTACTTTAAATTAAATTTTTTGGATAGAGAAACCAAAATATGTACCACTACGGTCACCAATTGACTTAAATGGTTTATTTGCATATGTGCGGGCTAAATTTCCAGGTGCTATATATTTTCCAACCTTTTGGATATTTGTTCTTCCACCTTTGACAAACATTGATTCCATCTGTAGAAAAATAATTGTGAGACATTATATGAGAACTTAGGAAAAAAATAACAGGTTATTGTTCAATAATCAACTACAAATGTTATTCTTTATTGTGATTGTATTATGAGTACTATCTAACTAATATAGAGCACCCACATGCCACAACTAAATTTGCTAATCACCCCTGTGTATATACATATTATAGAGGAAATTTATATTGTCTTTCACACAAAAAACTATTTATGCATACTTACTTACATAAAAATGTAATATGTTTACCTTTGAAGTTGGAATAGTTCAGACACTCAGAGAGAAAAAAAGAATGAAAGTGCTCTTCTACTCAAGATCTACAAGCTGTATTGAGAGATAAAATGCATGAGTCTAGGATTGAAGAGGGGGAGATGGTGATCCATCTCAATCGATGTACGCCAGAGGAATATTGGGGTTGATTATCTTGGAGATATTATCAATGAACAATAGGCACAAAGAGTACAACATTGAACAAGAAAGTTATAAGAAAGTTAAGTATCTACGTATGTTAGTATCAAATTTCATACTTAAACATACCCAGCCTCAGGTACAAGGAATCTGGGTATTAGACGTCTCACAAGTTCTCAACTCTATTTAGATTCAAGAAATGATGCACAACTGCATCATCAACATAACTAATGATGGCACAATTCATATTTTCATATCACTAAATAGGAACACATCATAAACTGAGTGCTAATAACAAACATAATTATTTAATAAAACACAATTTGTTGTGTGTAAACTAATTGAGAGAGTGTAAAATAAAAGGGAGGAGAAAGAGTGTTGAGTTTGGTAAATTATTTTAATAACTAAAAAGTACTGAGAGATGGATGATTAGTAGTAAATTGAAAATTATGTTTGTAAAAAAGTAAAATACAAAAATAAAAATATGGAGTGGGGGGTAGAAACAAACACTAATTGAATCCTCCTTGTATACCTGACATGAGAGATAAACTAAGAAGAAGTCAACCAGCAGAATGAATAATACAAGGCCTTAACTTTCTTACCCGTGGATTGGTTTTAGCAGCTGAGCGCACCATCAACTACATATATAGATGTATGAAGCTGCAGATTCTAGGTCTTCTTCAGCAAACAAAAAGCTCACAACCCACAAAATTTCCCTTCACCACTAGATTGTGATGACACGACCAGTACAAAAGATAAACATATATAGAGACAGTCAGATCATATATATATTGCTAAAAGCTTAAGACATTAAAGCCATAATGCTGCATAATAAATCTCATTAATTAAATGAAACCACAAACAACTAATTGTCTTACATTTATAGTTAATGTTATCTTTCCGGTATGTAGCTGGAAAGAGTTACATGCATGTATAGCGGTCTGTTGAAAGTAAGGACTTCATTTTAACAAAAATAACCCTATATATGTGCACAACAAATTAATTAGAATTTAGATTGATTGAGTGAGAGAAAGGTCTTTCAATATAGTAGCAATATCTATTGAAGTTCAAACATAATCTTGCCCTATCTGCAAGAAAGATTACTATGTTACAAGTCCACTACTGATTAGAAAAATCTAAACACACTGTTATAAAACAGTGCAATAATATATATTTTCTACATTTCACAGTTCACTGAGGAAATCCCCTCCCCCCCCCTGAAGTTTTGTGTTCCAAAGCAGAACTTAGCATATAGACTACAAAGAATAACCAAACAATTTATTGTCTTATTCTTCAAGAATCCAAAAAGAATAACCACCCATCTATTTTTCCACACGAGAAGTATCATCTTCCCCTATTCACACTATCCAAACACTATCACTTTCTCTCTCTAGTGGTATAAATACACAACATTAACATCTTTATAATAGTCCAATGAAACAAGTATAAACTATATTTAAAGAGAAACATACAACTGTAGCCTAAGAAAATATATGTTGAATCACTATTTCTGCATTTCCATTGTACTGAGCAAGAAGATGAGTTGCACTTCCCCTGAGAAGTTCCAGAAATTCCGGAAAGAAATAGCAGCAAAAATTTCGGAAAGCAATAGCAGCAAAACCACCAAAAATTGCTCAAAATTATAGGAAAATTAGGGCTTACCTTTACAGTAGAAAGTCACGTAAAGGGCAAACTGTTGGACTGCGGCTTCAACGATTCTGCCAAAACAGAATTTTAATTAAGGGGTCTCAGTCCACAATTTCACACTATGGAATCGAGTTATAATGAACAAATTAGGCGAAATATTGGAAAAAGAAGGGGAAAAACTGCATTTGAAAGAAGAATCATAGATTTGGGGAAAATGGCACCGTGAAGATGAATGGTTTCCTCATTTTTTGGATGGAGGGTTTTTTCTTCTTTTCACAAATTGGGGATGGGCTGCTACTGCTACGAAGGAAATGGGGGGGGTTTTGGTAATGAGGATTAATGTATTTTATTTTTTGAATTTTATTATAAATTTTGGAGGGAAATGGTGGAGCCAAATTTTCACTCTCAAATAATGAGAGGCATTTCAATTTTATATCTATAATGAGAGTAAAATAAACAATTAATGAGAAGACGAAGAATTTCTCATTAATTTGAATTTTTTTATTAATATTTTATTCTTTCTCTTATTAAAAGTAACTTTTAATTACAGTTATTTTATCCTATCATAAAATTTTTGTCATTATTGCTCAAGTTTCTTGTTGTGTGTGTTTCTCGAAAAGAGCTTCGATTCGGTATATTACTCGTTCAATTCCGATATTGGGTGAATGAGAAATTGAATTTTCAAGTTTGTTGTAACAAATGAGAAATGAGAAAGAAGGAAAATGAGAAATGAAGCTTGTCCCACATTGAAAAATTATTGTTGAGGAAGTGAGTATATAAGGAGAAACTCATCCTTAGCTTGTAAGAAAGTCATGGGATTATGCTCCTCCACACTCTATACGTGCGCGCAGTGGGGTGCAAATTCTGGCCGAATTTGGCCTAAAAATCTCAGACTTGTGTGCGAGCGCGACCTGCGAACACGAATGTCGCAACAATTTGGTGGCGGCTTGACAAGCTTGTTGTTCGATTTCATATTGAAAAGGACAACAAGAATTCAAGCAAAAAATATAGTGCCCCCGACTAAGGCCAAGGCTCGAGGACCAACCCAAAAATAATGGGAAGAAAAAAGAAAACCCTTCGACCAAGAATTTGGGTCCGAAGAAGAATGATTTAAAAAGAGATTTACCGGGACTTGCTACAATTGCGAGAAGCCCGGTCACAAGGCGTCTCAATGTACTGATGTAGAAAGCCGAAGAAAGACCAAGCGAATATGATCAACCAAGATGAGAAACATTTTTCGGTTGTTGTGTCCGAGGTAAATATGGTGGGGATTAGTCTTGTATGCACCAGTTACACGGTGCACAAGAGACTTACTCATATGGTGGGCTCAAACCCACGTGAATGGTGGCTCGATACGGGTGCAACCCGTCATATTCGTTCTTCCAAGGAATTGTTTAATTTTCTTGATGAAAATGTTCATGAAGAAAAACTCTACATGGGAAATTCAGTCACTTCCGATGTTAAAGGCAAAGGAAAGTAGTGCTAAAATTTATCTCTGATAACGAGTTAACTTTGGACGATGTTTTGTATGTACCGGAAATTCGTAAGAATTTGGTGTCCGAGTCTTTTTTGAACAAACATGGGTTCAAAATTGTAATAGGAGCGGATAAAATTATTTTATCCAAGAATAGAGTGTATGCCAGAAAAGGCAATGAATGTGATGGGCTTTTTAAGCTCAATGTAATGACGATCAAGAAAAATATGAATAATAATACTTCATCTTCTTCTTATTTGATTGAGTCGTCTATTACGTGGCATGGTCGTTTAGGACATGTTAATTTTAATTCATTAAAAAAATTAATGAATATAAATAGTATTCCTACACATGCAGCACCCACCCATTTCCTTTCAATTTCCTCTCTCTCCAACTCCTCCCTCTCTCTTCCTATATTCCCACTAACCTCTTTTTTTTTCTTTCTCAGTCTTCTTCCTTTTCTCTCACTCGTGCCGCTGTCCTTCTCCCTAGTTTACTCCCACATTTTTTCTTCGCCAAACCCCTCATTCCCGCCCCAATCCCCCACCGCACCTTCTACACTCACCCATTTTATTTCTCACCCCACCACAATTCTACAATAATTTATCAATTCTTTCTCCTTCTCCTTCTTCACTATTTGATGGATTTACAGTTGCAAATCATCTGGTTTTTTTTTTTCGTTTTCTTTTTTTCTACACTTTAAATTTTAAATATGATTTTACAAAAGCGAAACAAATTCTAGAATTATTTTTAATTTTTTTTTTCTCATATAGAAAATATTTATTGAAATTATTTTACAATTTATTTCAGCAAATTATATATATGTTTCGATTTTCTTTTAAGAATCTAGTTTTTCGAAACTAATTTTTGTAAAATAGTTCTATTTTTTTTTTTTAGAATTGGATCACCTTCTTATTTTTTTTTCATATATCTCAACTTTTCTTTTATTTATATTGTATTAATATTTTCTTGTCTTTTGATTTTTAGAATTTTTTTTACTCTACTGTTTTCCACCTTTCTTGTAAAAAAAAATCCGAATGGTGATGTGGGTGCATCAATATTATGGTTTGAGAGTTGTGAAGGGTATTAATGTCTTTAAATATTCTACTAAAAGTGATATTTTTATAAGGTGTGTATACTATATATAGATGTGGGTGCATATAATCTGGGCCTTAATATTAATTGTGGATTAAGAAAAAATTAAGATTGGAGATGGAACAAGAAAATACAATAGAAAAGAAAAATTGGGCTCTCAATGTAATCCATTTATTTGAAGGCCCAAAACAGAAGCTCAAAGTCAGCCCATTTCTTGAAAAATAAATTTGAATAGCAGATGAGATTTTGGTATACTTTGACCAAGAATTGATGCGAAGACGTGGCCCTTTTATCACTCCACTAAATTCTGCAAATAATTATTGCTGGAATTCAATTCAACAGCCCTGTGAAGAAAGCAAAAGCCATGGAGGACCAGAACCTCGCCGTAATCCACGAGCACCACCATCGTTCACCGGAAAAACCAGTCGCCGATCCCAACCGCCCACCACACCGACCCTTGTTCTCACAGCTGCAAGCCGTCGTCTTCCCTGTGGCCGGAAATGCGAAGAAATTGAAGTTTTCGTCCGCCATTGCAACCAATTCAAAGCTGCCGCCTTGTCCCATTCAATTGGATCGCGCCAAAAATCCTCCACAAAAGCCATCGAATCGCGCTCAGAGAAGAAGCCGTACGTCGCCGGACTCAACACAGCCACCACGTATCTCCACCGCCCCTGCTTCTCACTCGCTGTTCGCCGGAATTGCCGCCGCCGGCAGCCAATTCAACCTCCGCTTTGATTCGAGCCACAACCGCCTGGAAGACGCCATTTTTGCAGGAAAGTGAAGCTCGCTGACAGATTGACGAAGAAGGGAAGAGTTGCTATTCCATTTTAAAGAGTTGCTAAAAAAGAGAAAAACGCATTTCGCAACTCGGACGTGCACGCGAACTCGTCTGTGTTGAGCATTTTGTACAGATAGTTCTGAAATTTTGGTGCACACGACCGTGCAAGGTAAATTGTTTTGGGCTTCTTATAAAGCCCACAGCCCAATTTTTCAGTTTAAAAGGATTTCAGCGTGAGAAGGAGGGAGATTGACACATTGAGAATTCAGATAGAATATTGAGAGCAGCTTGTTTTTCACGTTTTCTGTGGGGAGCTTCCCCACACACACGCACACTAACTTGCAATTTCTAATTAGATGTTAATTATGTATTTTAATTTCTTGAAGATTTGAGGCTATTGGTCAAGAGTTGATATTATTCTTTTATTTAAGTCTAATGGTGATATTCTTTTTTAGTTTTTATTTTAATATTTTGATCTTGAATTTGATGTTTTTAACCATGAGCTAATTCTCCTATGCTTTGGGCGTTGGAATTGTGATGAAAATTGATGTTATTGTGATTTCATTGTTTTAATTTTGTTATGAGATTGGTTTTATGTTTCTATTAATGTGCTTATCTTGATTAGATTAATTGAATTGATTTAGTATCTCTTAGTTGATGGATACAATGAGAGTTGGGTGTGTACTTTGTTGGCTTTGTATGGAAAGATTGTTTGATTAATTAGATTAAATTAGTAATCTACTACACCGATAGGGATAGATGACTTAGATCACTATTAATAGACACTACGTGCTTTAATAGTTGATTATAGTGTTTAGTGAGAGGGGGATTCTGGAGTTTAGTAATCGTGTTGAATTTTTTAGTGTCTACTATTCTAGGAACTTATTAAGTTTAATTAATCACTCAAGTCTCAAAAGGGATCAGACTTCAATCGATTAATGATAGCCTTTAACTCGTACCAAGAACATAGCAAATGATAGATAGTTAAGTTGTGAGAAACAAAGATAGAAATTACAAGAACACCCAAAGCATATCATCTCTCTGGCACTTTCTCGAAAGTTAGTTGGTAATTTTTATTGCTTTCTAGTTAATTGTTGTTTAGTTTATTTTTCTTGCAAACATGCTGGTCACTATAGTATCATGACAACACATAGTCTTGGGGCTCCACTACACTCCTAAATACTAGGTCGATACTATTTAGTCGGATACTTGCTCTACTATAATTACCTATCCACTTTTCGGTAGATTTGCTTGAGTTTATAATTTGTGCAAAAATACGAAAAAGTCACTTACACAATAAAATACCAATACATGAAACCATATCATTCTTCCACTGGCACGAACTCCCTCTCATCATATCCTGAAAAATATTTTAAAAATAGGGGGTGAGATTTGAATTTATAGTGTGGGTGATCTGCACGCTACTATAAAGATTGGCAGTACGCAAACCTATTATTTTTGTAAAATTATTTCATAGCCACAAAGACCCATCATTCATCATATAACACGTAGGTCCTTTCCACTATGACGCCTAGCTACACAAGCAAACCATTACGTGTATTACCCCAAACCAAATTAAAATTTTCTATTTATATTAAGTGTTATGTTATTATGTTTATATATTTTTACCTTATTGATCTTTTACTCCTTTAAGGATACTAAGTTTTAAAAGAGTAATTTCTACTCAACGGTCGGTCCAACACAAGAACTGGAAGCACTCCTAGCACCATAGTTGTGAATTAAATTTAAATAAATTAATTGAATGAGTAAAATAAGATCCTATTTAGGATTTTTAAGGCCTTAATAAAATAAAATTTTAGATGTTTGTTGCCAAAAGTCGAACAAAAAATCCTAAATTTCAAAAATCTTCGATGGCACGAGTAATTAGAGATCCTTTTTAAGACTTAATCAATAAAATAAGTTAAATAATAGTTTTAATTAATAAATACAAGATATAAAATTTTTGGATGACAAAACAAGCAAAATATTAATTTTCGGAGCCCAAAATGCGAAAAAAAAATATCTGATTTCAACACCAAAACCTATATTGCATCCCAAAATACAATTGGAACATAAATTCCATCCCTAAACAACCTAGCTAGTAGCCAACACCAACTGCTGAAAATGGAGGAAATTTGAGTCAAATGTCCTAACCCTAAATTAAGGATTCACGTTTCCCTTTTTTTTTTCTTTTTTTTTTCTAATTTCCAACTAAGAACACCAACCATTTACTTCTCTTCCTCTTCTCCTCTCCACATGATCGGCCAACACCCCATTTCCCCTATATACATACACATTCATAACACTTAGCTCATTCTAGTAAAGAAACCCAAGAAGAAGTTCAACAAAAATTCCTTCTCCTTTCCTCACACCACTTTCGGCCATTTAACATTTAATGCAACATGGAAAGGTTGTCACTTATGTGTCACGACAGATGAAAACACACGAACAAAACTATCCCACCCCTGATCTGGAGCTAGCAGTAGTGGTCCACGCGCTAAAGACCTGGAATATCTACGGGGAAAGTGTGAAATCTAAACGGATCACAAGAGCCTAAAGTACTTCTTCACGCAGAAGGAGTTGAACATGGGCCAGAAAAGATGGCCCGAATTGGTGAAAGCCCTTACAATACAAATCAAAATATAAAGCTGGATTATCACTCTAAGTTTAGGATTTTCTAATAAACGTAGTATACATAATATACTCTAAAACTGAAGTGAAGTACTAGGGAAATTTGTGTTACACAATGCTTGTTTGGACACTTGAGAGATTGAGAGTCTTGGTTCATTTCACAGCTTGAAAATTACCCGTAATTTTATTTGGGTCAAGATATTTTGTATTTATAGTCATCTTTGAAAACTATCAGTTGGAGAGATAGATTCAAAGATTTCTACTTTTAGGTATGTAGTCAAAGGTCTAAGATCTAGAAATGGTCCTCGTCACCATTCTTGTTTGGTGAAAAGGTCTGTTGGCGCTGCCTGCCTATAACTTGAGATGTCTGTCTCTCATTGGTCCATGTAACAGCTAGTAAGACTTAACCTTTATTCCTCATAGACTCGAACAACAAATAGTAACACACATTTGTATGAAGTGTAGCACCAGATGGCTAAAAGTAATAAACACAAATAATCGGTAATCGAGACTCGTGATAAACACGATTACTTAAAACAATATATGCCCCTCACTCTAGGTGCTAGTGAATCACATGACACTTGTTCTCCAGGATACAACGATTAAAAGCAACGATATAGAAGAATATCTTGTTTAAAACAAACTGAAAATGTTCGAATAATCACCGGAGTATCAACGAAAAATAGAATCAAAAGGAAAAGGAAAGTGGTACTTGAGAGAAAAGTATTTGTATATTTTCCACTCAAATATTTTGTAATACTTGTTGTTCGTTGTATGTGTTTTCACACCTGAGAATGCTATTTAAAGTATTCATACATGACTGTTGGAGTGTGACCATCAAAAATTGTAAAAATCTTTGACCGTAATCGAAATTAACGTCTGAGTTAATTTCATTAACTCAGGATTTTAAACTGTAACAAAAAATAACGTCTGAGTTAATAGCATTAACTCAGGATTTTAAATTTTAAATAATGTGTTGTAATTGTAGTTGTAGAAGTGAAAAGTCTCAGCTGAAATAGCCTCTTAGCTAACCTTGAAGCAGCCCATCGGCTGTACTAATCTTATCAGCAGAACTCATCTTACCAGCTGAAAGTCATCTTACCAGCTGAAGTCATTTGCAAGCTAAAATCATCTTATCAGCTGAGGAGGTCGAAGTCATTTTGTCAGCTGACCTCATCTTATCAGCTCAGCTGACCTTAGCTTATCAGCTCAGCTACGATAAATTTAAAATCTCAATTTCTTATTTATTTAAAATTAAAATTGAGCGAGTAATATAACGAATCGAAGCTCTCTTCGAGAAGAAGCACATTTTCCAACAACATTTGCTCACATGAATTTGTATATGCACATACACAATCGGGATGCAGGAAGCCCGTCACGTGAATTTGAAACTTAATAACAGAAATTGAGCATTTGAGGGACCAATCACGACTATAGCATAGTGGAATAAAAAACACAAGTCACCATCACATTCAATTCATGACTTTATTTTACAAATATATATATATAGTCAAACTACTGATTAATTCACATCGGGAAGATGTGTTGATCATGTGGAACCATACAACTACATATACTTCCTATGGTGGGATTTTGGCTGGACTTTTTTATTTTCTTTCTTTCTTTCTTTTTAATTAGAGTGAAAAAAAAAAAAAAAAAAGATTCCTTGGCAAAGTCAATATATGCACAAAGATTGGAAATGATGATGAAAAATTATTAATAAGACTTACCCCTCCCTCTCTTCAAAGGACAGCTATGGGGTTCCCATGTTTCTGTGGTGCTGCTTCCTTTCATTTTCATATATATATGATCATGTATCCCCCATGTCTCTGTGTAATATATTGCTCTGAAAAAGACTTCACTCTTCCTCCATTTTCCTCTAGCTACCATATATATATATATATATATATCATAATACCCGCTTCCCTTTTTTCAAATTTATCATTATTTTAATTATTAATTATAACCTGATTTTAATTATATGAAAATAGCTAGTGCCTGTTAGGATGAATGTGTTCATAGTTTTTACTTTTTACAACCGAATTCCACGATTTCAATGTAAATTAAACGTAATAACGTTTCAAATCCCAAATCCGATTTTATAATCTCAAATTAGTCAAAGAGTATGTGTTGTGTTAAAATAATTTATGATAAACTTATCATAAAATTATTTTAAAGTATCAAATATTTGATCAAGTGTATCAAATTATGCATAAAATGTATCAAAAGTTGAGATCAATATGACCTTAGTTTTTTATACATCCGATGAGATTTTTTATATATCTATTTAAGCGTTTGATACTTTAAAACCGACTCATGATAATTAAGCTTATCATGAACTATTTTCATACAAAATTTTGCCTTAATCAAAATTTACCCAAAAAATGATGAGATATATATATTAATTATCATAGACTTTACATGAATATTATATTCCTTATAATACTTATGAAATTGTTTGAGAAATTTTATATTTGTTTACATTATAAGTGCAATTAATTAATAATTTATGTGGAACATGATTGAGATTTGTAATCCATGTTGGGTGATGGGGACACTTGATTTGAAAAGGATTTGTTTATGTTGTAGTCACTTCAAATTTTAAGTGGCTTCTTACGCTTGAAAGAATGCATGCTTGGGGCAACCCATTTTGTGCTTTGCGTAGTTAGTCTTGGGAATTTTATCCACAGAGCTACATAATGTTGAAAAATATTTTTCTATTAATTTTTTGACTTTTCAGAAAAGCATCAATGCTAGAAAATACTTTCTCCGTTCCATAGAAATTTGTACACTTTTTTTATTTGGACGTTCCACACAAATTTGCACACTAATAAAAAAATTAATTTAAGTGTACACTCACAAATTAACCTACATACATATTTTCACTTACGTGTCACTATTTTATATATTAATTTTTTTTTTAAAAACGTGTGCAAATTCCTACGGGCAGGGGAGTAGTATATATACGGTAGTCTTTTTATTACTTATCATAAATGTAATTATACTTGGTGATGGATCGACAGTACTTCACTTTATTTGTAATTGTATTCTCTCTTACCCTTCCCACACGTTATGATTCTTTCACATGTAAGCATATATGCGTACCTATAATATACTTACTCCATTGTTACATATATAATATCTCTCACACTTTTTTGAATTTATGAGTGAAATTTAAAAAAGTGTGAACTTAATTGTGGAACGAAAGGAATTTATTATAAGTGAAAATAATTCAATAAATATATTTAGGATTAGTTACATATTGGTACAAAAATAATGCACTATTTTTAAATAGGTATAATATGCAAAAAATAACTCTATTATTTAACTTATATTTATGCTATTATGCAAAAAAATTGTACCTATTTAAAAATAGTGCATTACTTTTGTACCAATTTGTAATTATTTCTCAAATATATATGGAATTGTTGTAAGTGTGATTTGAATCCGACCCAAAATATTTTATCTTATATATATAAAAGTTTGAACTCATAAAGGGATAAGCAAAATCATTTATATGGTTACATATATAATGTGTGGAATTATAATTTATTTATATGTTTATCTAAATATTAAATGTTTATAATTTTACCTATTAAACAAAATCAGAGAATAGCAATACATATGATGAGAGCACCGGTTGAGCATCTACGTGAAATTAGATTTTCTTGCACTAATACAATGGTCTAACACAAATTCTAGTCATATATTATACATATCTTCTAATAATCTCATTTTACCATTTATAACTTAATTTTTTTATTCAATTAAATGATAGGTTTAATAATCATGTATTGATGTGTATTTTTAAAAAGTTGTTCCTATTTTACTGAAAAATTATCCTTAATTATATACTGAAAAGTCATTCCACAATAAACTGATTTTCCAGTATAACTAAAGGTAATTTTTATACAAAAGTAGATAATTTTTAAAAAATACACTGGAATTGTATAGTGTACTTGGTCTATAATACAATTACTCTAAATGATATTACCCTTATAAAGTAATATTGTTACGTTTTACGCACACAGGCATGTCAAATTATATAAATATATGCTGTGATATTAATTAGTATATAGGTATAATGATATATTTGAATAAAAGCAAACTATATATATAGTGAATAAGTTTTATCGACTTAATTAACTTAATCATCTGATTTTATTTTTATCAAAAAAAGAAAGAAAAAAGAATGGACCTTTAAAAGAGTACAAGAGGTGCTCAAACACGTACAAATTACAACTGAATACGCATAATCATAAAAAAGAAAAAAAAAACATCGTGTGGAACTTGTGTTTCGGTACGATTAATATAATGCTATCAAATCCAATAGTACACACAATTCATACCCCAAATTCCTCTAAACATACCCCAATTATTATATATATTCAATTTAAAATAAAAAATTAATTTAATTTACTAAACATACCCCATTTTTTATTTATTTTTTTTATTTTTGACATATTCTTCTTCTCTCATAATTCATGTTAATGATCCACAGTGCATCGTCATTTTTAAGAAATGAGAACTAAAACTTTGCATCATCATTTTATATGTTGCAACCAAATAAAATTTTAAAAGAATTCACTAGACGAACGCCATGTCTTCTTCTCCACACTCTTCAGATCTCACTTAGCTTTATTTTTTTCCGCCTGAAAATCACAATTCCTCCATAAAAAATTCTATAATCTCCAACCTTTTTGTATCGTCGTGGAAAATATATAATTTAGATTAGTTTGATGTCACTAACAAAACATAAAAAATGAGATTGAATTGATCGTAGAACTGTAGAATAGTTTCAAAGATGATTGCCATGAATATAGCAGTTAGAACGTGAGAGAGATGAAGACTTGGTCAAAATTGAAAAAAAAAATATTAATAAAAAATGGGGTATGTTTACTAATTTAAATAATTTTTTTTAAATTAAATATATTTAATAACTGGGGTATGTTTAGAGGAATTTGGGGTATGAATAGTCGCACTCTTTAATTAATTGTGTTTTTCTTTCAAACTAATTAATAAATTGCTATATGTGGCTCAAATGAAAAGAATATATAATATACAAGTCAATGCATGTTACGAAAATGTATTAACGTACGTACTGTGTGCACAATATTTAAGACCTCTGCAAGACAAGGGATATATATGTGGCTTAAATTAAACGGATATATTTGGACTCGTTTATTTTAACTGACAATGTGACACATACTTTAGATTAAATTTACGATATATGTAATAGACTAATGAAATTTAAATTAATATTTTACAATTTAATTATATATATTGAATCATTCAAAATATTTAAACTTTGGTTAGATGTGAATTTTATATGTTTAATATACAAATTTTAAATAAATATATAAATTTATTAGGTGTTATATATAATAAAATATAAATGAGTAGATGTATTCTTGACGAATTGCCATCAATTTTTTTGAAATTTGTATCCCCGCACTGTGGCACCCGCATCCTTAATGATTATTCTTCTTTGATAGCTAGAATTATTAGTTTAAATTCGCTTTAATTATGTGATTAGTTACTCCTAGGTTATTCATGAGACAAATAAAGGTTTTTTTTACTGGACTAACAACCTATCATTAGTTGATATCATGACCAAATGCAGAATAGATGAGATAAAATTATCAATCCTTCCATTCGAACAATTACGGCAGAAAATGTACAATATTCTTTGGCCCTACTGCAGAATTTAATTGATGATTACATTTTGACTTGGGAATTAAGTAACAGGCCGAACGGAATTGAAATATTTAATTTTAAATAGATAAGATCCTAAGACTTAATTATAATTCATGTTTCGATTATAATTAGTTTGTAAATGCTAGCTAGCTGGCTAAATATGGCAAGTGCACCAGATTGTCTATCGCTGCCTGCAACCAATAATCCTCCTCGCATTTCATCTGCATATATGTGTAATCAAAACCAAAAAATATTAATTTCAACATTAAAAATTATACAATTGTATCGATTCATATTAATTGAATTATAATTAATTAAGGTCATGCATGATTAATTAATTAATAATCATGACCAATTTAAATAATTACCTGGAAAGAGTATGAATAATTGTTTTGTTGACAAGCACGATCATGATCAGAGGGTTCGTTGTTCTTGGCAAATCTCCCTCGCACTCGGACACGCTTGTCCGCTAGGGTTTTTCGACACGCGTACTGCAATGTATATATATAATAGTTGAATGAGGAAATGATGAGATAATTAGGCTCCATTTGGATAGATGGATTTAAAAATGAATGAATTTTGAAAAAAATACATGTAAAAGAACATATATTTCAAGTTAAGAATTAGAAAATGATGGGAGAGAAGGAAAAAGTAAGGGGAGATAGAGATGAAAACAGGTAGGGAGGAGAGATTTCAAATGATATGGTTTTGCATGAAATTTATAATTCCTCCATTTTAAACGTAAACTCAAATCTAAGTATTTGTAAATATATGGGGAGAGTAATTATTTGTGTGTGAAATCCACACATTCAAATGGAGCCTAATAAAAACACTGGTTAATTTTAAATTAAAAAGAAATTAATCGTAATATTTAAATATTTTATTTCCTTGTTAATTAATTTCATTTGCCATTTACATTAATATTGCGGTGTTCTATATACATCATGCATTATAATTAGGTGTTAAAAATAATAATAATTAAGAGGTCGTAACGTACGTACCTTAATAGTCTTGTTAAAATTCCTGTGGCTTCTTTTCTTTAGGTATCGGAGAATTCTTTCCTTCTTTTCTTCAACAGAATATCGCCCCACCTTCACCTCCGTCTCTTCAACCTTTGTCACTGCTTGTATTCCCTGCACCAATTTTTTATATATGTAACATATATAGTAAAACATTAAAAAACTAATAATCTTTTTCATAGTAGTTATGGACGCGCGAACAAAGAAAAAATGAGTATATGAGTGTAAACTTAAATATTAAAATAAGAAAAAAATGTATTTTATTGACTTTTGTGAGTGTAAAAAATTTTATTTTTAGATGTGTGAAAAGAAAGTTGAACGCTCAAATAAAAAAAATGTGTAAAAGTAGTTTTGGGATGGAGGGAGTGTATATAATTTAAATGAGAAAAGGATGATACCCAATTTTCATGATCATGGGGGGGCATGGAATTATAAGTTTGGTAAAAGTTGGGGAGGGAGTAGTCTTCTCCGGGCTCAAAAACTTGATGATGCTGGTAATCGGAAACCGTAAAATCCCGGAAACCGGTGACGATATCCGACATCTGTGGGACCACCATGCAATCTGCTGCAACACCCAACTGTTGATTATCAGGAAAGGACGACGACGGAGGTGAGTTAATGTCGTAATTCAAGAGCGGGACGACGTCGCTAACTTCTTGGCCGATTGGGAAGTTGCAGAAATCGTTGGAGAAGAGATGATGATGATGATGAGGGATTGAAGAAGCCATTTTAAATGCAGGAAAAGTTGTTTGTGATTTTTGTGAGTGTATAAAATGATGAATAAATTGTAATGGGTGTGCATGTGAAGAAAGTGAATGGTGTAAACTATTTATATATAGCAATATATATCTGCAGCCATTATCATTAAAGAAATTAATTAATTAAGCTTTTTTAAAATTTACAAGTTGGCCTGCTTTGGCCCCTCTCCAGTCTTTCTGTCGACTAAAAATTCTTCATGTAGGTTTTATATATTCTGATAATTAATTAATGCATACAGAATCTAACATCAATTGTGTGTACGAGGATTTGATGATACACTTTTAATTAAGGGGGAGTCTCGTGTCCATTATGTGCACAGTGCAATTCAAATGTATCTTTAAAATGTTACACTAGTTATTATTGAAAAGTTACACATATTATTACTAAAAAGTTACATTATTAAAAATAAATTTTTTAGTAATAACATTTGTAACTTTCCAGTAATATTTTGTGTAATTTTTTAAAAATACACTTGAATTGCACGGTGTACCTGATACGTATAAGATTAGACTTTAATTTAATTAAATATAGCAACTGATTTAGCGACCACCTTTTGGTCTCAAAACATGTTCTAAGACTGATTTAGCGACCACCTATTGGTCTCAAACATGTTCTAAGACAGATTAGCCACCATCTTTTGATCTCAAAACGCGTACTAAAATCGATTAGCAAAAGGTGGTCTCTGATTAGCAATCATCTGAACGGTCTTAACCATTAGAAATTGCCTTGTTCATCTAATATGGTCTCAAAGTTTAAAATTTTAATTTATTTATTTAATATTAAAGACCGTCGAAGCCCGTCGCTAAATAAAGAGTAGAGACAGTTCATAAGCAATCGCTAATTATTGCATAAAAAGAGAGGGTCAAATGAGATCGAACTCGCGCCCACATAACAATTGGGCTGGTCTCAAACCATTGGGCCAATGGCCCACTAATTTTAGTATAGTGACCCATATAGTATATAGACATTTGTAGGCATGTATGAATAATATGTAATGCGAGCTCATGAGGAATCAAAATCACAGACCTCCGGGTTGCCTGGAGGAGGCATGTTCCACTCGCACATTTGTTTATTTTGTTCAGTTTTATTCATTTGATTGTATATAAGTCCAAATTGAGCTATATTTTTTTTTTAATTTATCAAATTAATTTATTTATATTTTAAATTCATTTACATAGATATATCATAATTTTTTTATATAAATTTAAGATTTTAACTACTATAAAAATTTTAATTTATTAGTTTTAATGCATATAAGTCCAAATTGAGACATATTTTTTAAAATTCATAAAATAAATTTATTTTTATATCTAATTCATTTATATAGTTATTTCACCAACTATTTTTATTTTGTCGTTTTACACTACTATAAATTTTCAATTTGTTAGTCTTTTATGCATTAAATTGTGTATAAGTTCAAATTGAGTCATGTTTTTTCAAAAGAATGCATAAAAATATTTTTTTTAATAAATATTAAAGAAATACACAATTAGCAATTTAAAATGATAACTAAAAAAATACAATATCTATAAATAAATATTAAAAAAATTCAACAAAAAATAAATAAAATATTCAACAAAACAATAAAAAAAATATCTAATCTTCGCCAACCTAAACTCCCCCTCAATCCCACCCCATTTCCATCCTAACTATTCCTACCACTTATGCCTCCAAAACTGATCGGAGGATGAGGTGGTGGCCAAGGAGGCGAAACACCATTAATATGAGAGACGTTTTGCTCCCAACTCCAAAAATTTATGTTTGCATTTGATATGGACGCGATCTGCCTTCTCACCTCCAAAAGTTAAGATTGGGGAGGGGTGACAGCCAATTGAGTCAGAGGAGCTGCTCTGCTGGGATCGTTGAACAGCCTTACTGTGACAGTCGAGTCCTAAGATCTTCCCTTTGACTTTGACTATGTCCAAATAGATGTGTCCTCGTCAATCGGGGTGAGGGTAGGATTCTCCAGGGTGGATGCCGACAAGAACCTCTTTTATCTTATTTTAAAATTAAATAAAATATAATTAGAATTTAATACTCCCTCCGTCCCCTTATAAGTCGCTCATACCTTTTGGGCACGATATTAGGAAGTGTATAAAAATATTAATATAGTACAAGTGATGTGATGAAAAAAAATGAAAAGGTAATGAGAATAGTGTAAGAAACATTGAAAATAATAATAAAGAAGTGAATAGTAGTTTCCTAAAAAGGTAAAAAAAGCAAATGGACAACATAAAGTGGGATGGACGAAAATGGCAAAATGAGCAACTTATAGTGGGACATAGGGAGTATTAATTAGTGGAATAAAAAACTAACTAGAATTATGTTAGAACCTTATTTTGCGTAGATTTTGATGATAGCAAAATATAGGTATATATTTGTATAAACTAATATTTCAGGATCAAATTGAAGAATTGAAAAAATTACAGTTTGAAAGGGAACTCTACAACTGAACAAGATCTTACCGCTATAATTATATTAGAAGGGTAGTCCTCCCAACTAATTTTTTTCAAGTGTACAATGGACGTTACCCATTAATTTATATCGTAATAATTATATATATATATATATATATATATATATATGTTCATATAACAAATTAATACGTGTAATATGTAATGTAAAATAGGCAAATAATGTGAGTATACTATATTATTTAACAACATCTTTTCTTAAATGGAAATTTATTTGTTGTGCTTAATTATATTAAATGGAAAAGGAAAGATTATTAAATAATGAGTAGGTATTGTGTGAAAATAGTTCATGATAAACTTATCATGAAATTATTTTAATGTATCAAATATCTGGTCAAGTGTAATATTAATCAAGTGTATCAAAAGTTGAAGTTAATATACAAATTTTATAGATCTCAATTTTTGATACACCTGATTAAATATTTGATACTT
This sequence comes from Prunella vulgaris, assembly GCA_026898435.1. Classification (NCBI taxonomy): domain Eukaryota; kingdom Viridiplantae; phylum Streptophyta; class Magnoliopsida; order Lamiales; family Lamiaceae; genus Prunella; species Prunella vulgaris. The sequence goes on from JAPKLY010000098.1 coordinate 155,890, forward strand.
TAAAACTTGTTCATAATAAGCTTATCATGAATCATTTTCATACCATACTTTATCATAAATAATATGCATGATGATAATTTAAAAAAATGTCAAGAATTGTGGCTCCAGCCTATTTTATTCAATTTGTACTATTGCCCACTATTGTCATTTCAATGGCTCTTGGATCCTACTTTGTTAATAGTGCTCTATGTTGGATTTCACATGTAGAGTTTATAAATTCGGAAAAAAATATTAAATATTTCACAAAATTGATACTAATAATAAATTGATTTTATGCAGAAAAAAATAATTTTTTATGTAAAAAAAATTATACTATTATGGAAATATTATAAATTAATTTATAAATATAATATTTTTTTAAATTAATATGTAAATGCCCCTTAAATTGAATTATCGGCTGCTAATATCTCTTCTATTTTGTGAACATTCGCCAATTTTAAGTCTATATAATAGAATTAAATGCTAAATGTCTCTCTAAAATTAAATAGAAAATTACTAATCGAAATAATCTTTACTTTGAAAAAATGTAAAAATTACAATCAATATATGATCTATAATTTTAAGTGATTAGAGTTCCACTGTATATAATCGAGAGGATTGACAAATTCATCACGGAGTATTTATTTCAAGATACTCTATTTTCAATTGTCATAATTACTTCTTTACCATTAATTAATAAACGAAAAGGGTAATTGTTATGCAATATTATAATTACTATTGAATGCATTTATGATTTTAATTGCTATAATTACGTGGAAATTCGTATTAATGTAATTATATGCCAAGTTCATATTATTTTTATTGAGTTATTATTTCATTTAAAATGTCCTATTTCTAAATTTTTGTTAGTCATCATATCTATATTGTAGAATTGTCTGGCTTAATTGATATCATAATTCTTTTGAATATTTTCTTATGCAAGTTGTATATTTTAAAAATAAATTTAAGTGCACAAATCGTTTATGAACATTTTGGGTAATACACTAGAAAAATATCTGGTTTCAATTATATTTCATACAGATTATTATAGCCAATAATTTCTTTAAAAATATATACAAAAAGAATATAGTCAATTGTTGGTTAAAAAAATGATTTCCTTTTGGAAAATTAAAAGCAAGAGGAGATTTGGTTTTGGTAGAGCACGTCATGTGCTCGCTATTCCCTCACTGTTTAAAGCTGGCTGTCCTGCTTTGATTAAAATTCTATTGTGTTTGTGTAGATATGTTTACCTATGTATAGGCTACGAATCTATGATACGGACCAGCCTACAAAGATTTTCCAACAAGCATTGTTGTTTCGATAAATTTTGTACTCCCTCCGTCCTAAAAGACATTGCATACTTTTTATTTTGGGTTGTCCCATAAAAAGTTTACATATCTAAAAATAAAAATTATTTATTAAACTTCACTTCACAATACACATATAATATTCATAAAAATATATTTTTTATACCTTTTTCATAAACTGTGTGCCCAAAAAACACTGCAATATCCTCTAAAACGGAGAGAGTATTAGACTATCTCACACACAAAGTGCATTCCATCTAAAAAAAACATATTCATGTTATTTCGAGATAACTTTTATAGTTGTAAATGTGAAAAAGTGAGTATATGAATATCAAATTAAATATTAAAATAAAAAAATATTTTTTGTTAAGTCTAACGAGTGTAAAATATTTTTTATGTGTGTAAAAATAAATTTGATACAATTAAATAAAGTAAATGTGAAAGTAGAGTTAGGAGGAGGTAGTATATATTAATATTCTTCAAGTAATAAATATGATTTCGATGGTAGATAGTAATACAAAATAAAATAAATAATTAACTTTTATGAGGACAAAACATAAGATACTTTTTAATAGTATTAAAATATTCACTCATTCCCACAATATATTTTTTTATAATTTTTAGTATTACTTTATTTAACAAAGTCTATTTGTTTATTATATATGCTGTCTCATTTTAACCTTTTAAAATTAATGAAAAATATAACAAAGTAAAAAATACTTGATTAATAAAATATTAATTTAATATATATATATATATATATTATTTTTTATGAAATGAAAATTTTATTTAGATACGTCAAAAAATTTAAATATTTATAGTGGAATAAAGGGAGAATTACTTTTCAACTTAAAAGTAATACTCTTTTAGAATTTTTGTCGTATAGTATGCAATATGAAATTTTAGTTTACATGAGATCTTATCTTAAGAAGGGCATTTTTGTTGAAACATTCATGTACATGAATGCTTTGCATTAAATTAATTTATACTTTGTTGATATGGCGAACTAACACTATCGACATGGGACAATTACGCAAGGCTTAGCAGGTCGCCAGGACCCACCAGGATCCTTGAAGATGCGGAGCTCGCCCACATGGAGGTAACCTACAAGCGGAGCTCGCCCAGAGCTCGCCTTTTATCCCTGGGAAGATCTCGCCGAGCTCCATCATCACATAACGTTCGTGGACCACAAGGCACCAGAGCCCGCCCTGGAGCTCGCCCAAACCGCCTAGGCTCATCTCCGAAGCCGCCGACGAGCTCGCCTATCAGCGAATAGAACTCCGATGGTGTGCTCTTTTTCCCTCCGTCCGGTTTATCCACAAGGGTGGTTTACGGCGAGGTTTTTAATGAGGCCCATCTAGTCTAAGGCATAGTAGTAGGATGAGGCATGATAAAGGGAGCAATGTGAGAGACCAAGACGAGGGTAAGGAACCCTCGTCAACACCGGAAGCCACATAGGCTCGTAAGGTGCCGTCTCACACTCGCACGCCTATAAATAAGACCTCTCTTGTACTATTCACACAATGCTGACAATTCTGAAAATCAATACTACTACTCTTGCAATATTTCTCTCTCTAAATTCTCCACTCTCCCTCCTCATATTTTACATCCAAGAACACAAATTCTTGGATTATTGTTTGATAGGATTAACATGATATAAAGCCACATAAACAAACGCTGTTAATAAATTCTATCAACATACTTATATACTAAAATTTGGGAAATGAGCAGTTTCACTCATATGACAAAAAATTTCTGAAAACTAGGTGTACTAAAGTTTTAAAGAACTTGGTCATACCTACTATTTAACATATATAATATCTCTATTTTAAGAAAAAAATAATGCATAAATAAATAAAATATCATATGGTGATATTTTTATGTTAAATTGTGTCATTTTATGTGCTAAAAGTATTACCTCTGTTTCAAAAATATTTTGAAACATTTGCAAAGCTGACTTTTCATGTATTTTAGTATGACATTTGATGTTTACTACTAACAAAAGTGGATAAAATATTTTTTTATGATAGTGTATTATTCAATTTAAATGAATAAAACAAAAAAATATATTTTTATGTGTAATTATTAGTTGAACGGAATGTTATTTAGTTACTTTTGAAGGTGAACACTAAACCATGCAAATTTTCCAAGAACAGAGGAAATTAACCAAGTCAAATTAAAAAATTAGCGATCGCCTACGAGTGGTCCCTAAATTAATTATTCACATAATGATAGTTGGAGAGGTCGCTAATTCGTCAATTCAAAATTTTCTAGCTTCCCGCCATAACTGTACATATATGAGACCATCTAAATGTGGTCCCTAATTCAAAATGTAAAGTAACGACTGCTGACGATTGTTAGAACGGTCATAATATAATGTTCGCCTAGTAGGTGGTCACGAATCGATCCTAAAACATATTTAATCTTTTAGTAAGCATATTTGGTTGCTAATCGATTGCTTAATTCAATTGATAATTTATAGACGGTCGCTAATTGCGACCGCTAAAACACATTTATATAGTGATTATAAATCAACTCATAAAAGAACTATGCACACATAGACATATATATATGTGCCTAAAAGTTGACATATATATATATATATATATATATATATATATATATATATATAAATAAACGCAAAGACTCTGAAATTCATTTTGAATAATTTTGAATTACTCTCGAGCTTGAAGATTGATTACAACAAGAGTTGCTTTTAATAGGAATCGATCTGACCCGAGTTTTGCTGGAGACATGGCATGTATTTTGAGCTCCGAAATTGGTGATGCTCTTACCTTGGATTAAAGAAGGGGTAAATCATAAGAAGGCGGACGACTAGGAGACTTTCGTTCAAAAAGTTTGCAAGAGGTTAAACTCCTGGAATTACAAGAAAATATTTTTAGGGGGCCGCCTAACTCTTCTGAAATCCGTGTTATATCATCGATTCCGATCTACCAATTGTCCTTCTATCGGGCACCGTAAAAGTCCTTAATACCTTAAATTCTCTGTAATGTGTGTTCCTTTGGGATGGAGTGCGAACAAGAGCAAATCTACATGGCTAAATTGAAAAAGTGTTTTTAAAACCAAATTGTTGGAGGGCATGGAGTTAGGGGCATATGATTGTTTAATAAGGCGCTGCTAGGGTGTTTCTTTGTAGATAAAAAGAGTCTTTGGGTGAGGGTTATCAAATCCATTCATGGGGAGATGGATATGGGCGAGGCAGACGTCTTAGGGAATAGGAGAGAATGTCATTGATCTATGTGGTGGAGGGATGTTGTATCAAATGGGTCAAATGGGGAGGCAAAATGGTTCTGGTATAACTTGGTAAAGTGTATTTGGGATGGGGGCGAGACATCTTTTTGGAGTAGTTTGTGGATAGGTGAGAAAACATTAAAAAGCCTTTCCCGAGACATTTTAATATTTGAGTCGATAAATAGAGTAGAGTGAGGGATAGGAGATCTCGGGAGGAGTGAATTTGGAGGTGGAAATGGATTGGAGAATGGAGCTTTTTTATTATGAGGTGAATTTACTTGATAATCTCATTGTCTAGATTAATAGTTACGCTCCGAAAGTAGGTACAATTGATAGCTAGAACTGGAGAGGATCACTTTGGATGAACACTATCAAATGAAAAAGGCTTGCGAAATGCTCACTGAAGACGACGTGGATGCTCACCTAAGTGCACTTAACATCAAGATTTTTTCTCTAATTTGGAACAAGATCGCAACAACTAGAGCTATTATGTTGGTTTGGAGACTTTTATGTTATAGCTTACTATCTTTGGATAGCATTGCTCGAAGAAACATTATCTCGGGAACCACATTTACAAATTGCTTAATTTGCAATACATCGACTGCCCAATGTTGACGAAGGTATGGTACTCTTGCTATGAATGGATGAATCTGCCTGTGGCCCTTAATAATCACATTGTTGCTCAATTCCTTCTTCATTCTGGTATTTTTAGTTTTCTATGCAAATTGTTTATAAATTGAGAAATAAAGAAGCATATATAATTAGAATGTTTCATGAGCAATTCGTAGACAATTCCCACTATGAAATTTTTTTGTTGTAGAAAATCTCGTAATCGTAGACAATTTTTATTTTCTAGATAATTATTTATTTTCATTTAGTGAACGATGAACGTATTCATTTGTACTTATACCAAATTTTATTGTCTCACATTAAAGCTATGTAAATGATACATATTAAATATATTTATTTTTTTACTTTTTATGCACATATTTATTTTATCAATAAAATAAATTTTTATTAATGCTTTGAGTATAAGAAATACTCACACAAAAATTACAATGAGTTTTAGTAATCTAAAAGTGGATTAGGATTTACAAACCAATCTTTCAAAGAAAATTCTTCTAGCAAGTTAAATTCAGAAGTATACCGGCTCCAAAAGTGTCCTTTAATTTCATCAATAATCTTCTCCATCTTAAAGTTCTCCCCTTTAAAATTTTCTTGTTTCTCTAATTTCAACTGACCAAAGTTATACAAATTCACAACCCAATAGCAATAGTTCTCCCCTCTTTTCCCTGGTGACGTAGCAAAGCGTATAACCGAAGACGTAACAATTGAGATAGCGGGATAAAATCTTAATTCATCAATATCATAAACTGTCTTACAATATTGACCGAACACATATAAATAGTTCATCACAATCATAAGTCTGTTTATTGAAAGCCCAATAAAGTTTAATGAAATAATTAAAGGCCCTGAAGATAATTAAGTCTTTGGTTCCAACGAATGAATACGATCATACTTATCCAGTAATGCTAGTGCGCTCTCATTTTCATCCTCCTCCTCCTCAGGTAGGCGGTGATTCGCCCTCGAATCAGGACCTATCTCATCTCCAAAAGAGTTATCACCTTCTAAAGGGATCAGATGTTTCACGTGGAAGACATCAAAAGTGCAAATGTGGCTAGGGAGCTTCAAACGGTAGGCCTTGGGATTGATCTTTTCAATAATTGAAGGTGTACGTGTATGTATGTATTCTGTTTTGCATAATGTTGTCAAGAATGTTGAATAAAATAGACGACATTGACACATCGGAAGACTTATTAAACAGATTTTACAAACGGGATTCAAAACTTTTTTATACACTATAAATTGTGAATGAGAGCCTCATGGAAATGCTTCACTAAATTGAATAGTGATATAAACAATAAACAATCAAATCAGACATATGAGACCTAAATAGAGAACATACTCCTTAAATATAATCTATGAAATGTATGACTAACCTATCTCTAGGCTAATCACGACTCTATAGAAGGTTTGTGTTGCAAAGCGCACAAGCTATTAAACAATGCCATTGTGAAGCGCACAAGCTATTAAACAATGCCATTGTGAAGCGCACAAGCTATCAAACAACGTGTAGAACTACCCTGTCTAGGACCTAGACTTGCGACATAGATATCTTGATCGCACTGGACTCTTATATTGTGCTTCCATACATCTTCATTTTATAGAGTATGAGTACTGCACGTATGGGACTTGTAGACTATGGTTATTTGTGATCTAAAACCTCATTCCACTAAGCTCCACTAACTTGGTAACCGCCCATAATATCTTCAACTCCTCACTCTAAATTCTGCAACCGCTTGACTAAAACTGAATTGGTCTTCAACCTGCATGTTTAAACATTAAAAGACAACATATAATAATAAAAGTTAGTATTTACAAAAAAGGGCAAATTTGATGTGTTACTGTATATACAAATATTTATTTATTGAGAAAATGTGTGTTACTGTATATACAAATATTTATATGTTCTTAAAAAAATTATGTTGTACTTATCGTAACATATGTAAGGTATTGAAAGATGTATTAGTACATTAACAAAATATAATCAATATAAATCAACAATAAAAATAAAAAAATTAAGAAACACATATTTTGTTCTTGCAAAAATACATATTCTCCTTATGGTTATTTTAAATGGACCAAAATAATATTTTAAGGATTAGTACCAGATATTTTATCTTTCAATAACACATATTTGCCTATATAATAACATAATCTGAAAGCGAATTTTTAAATTAATAATATACTATTATTTGAATTACTTTTAGCCAATATACAATTTTTAAAAAAATAAAAAATAAAATAAATTAAAAAGATAACCAACATACTAGCTAATTGATTTGGGCAAGAGACTAGGCTGACTAGCTAATTGGTTTGGAACAATGTTTTTATAATCGGACAAGTGATTAAATCGGATAGAGCACCGGTTCACGGTTCAACCGGACCGGCGGTCTAACCGTTAAAATCATTCGACCTATTTTTTTTAATATTATATATGTTATATTAAAAATAAAATAAATTAAATATTCTCATATAAAATTATATAAATTATATGTTACACATTGAAATAAGATAATAAACACAATAGAATTATAGACAATCAAAATTAAAATACTCAAAATAGCTCAAGGTATAATTCCAAAATTTAATCCATGACATGTTTCATAATTCATGCATAGCAAAATCTCAAACTAAAGTATTATTATGAAAATTTGAGATACATAAATTGTAAAATAAATTAATTTTGGGATTGAGACGTGTTTCAAGATTTAATTTTTTTTAAAAAAAGACTAGTTCAACCGATTTTTTTAGATTTTGATCGATTTTGACCGATTTTTTTCGGTTGAACCGTAAAAATAATTTTTAGGGGGCAACCGGACCGGTTCTTTGGCCTGTTCACGGTTTAACCGGTTTTAAAAAACAGTGGTTTGGAGTCGGTGTGGGTGGCAGTATGGTTTGTTGGAAATGAATCTTGGGCGGGCTGGACTTTTTTTTAAAAAAATTATTTTTAAAAAAATTATGATAGAATATTTTATGCAAGTGTTGCTCGTAAAATTAAATAATTACAAGTTAATCGGGAGGAAGGGTGCTTTGGCTGGCAGTAAGCTTTGAAGGATCCGCTCATTATTAATCTGGATCCGCAGGACCCCTTACTTTTTTTAAAAAATTCTAAAAAAAAAATATTTCTATGAGTATAACTTAAATTAAAATTATGGCAAAAAGGGACAAACATATAGAAGCGGGGAGTAAATACATATGCCGATTTAGTTCACGAATTTGAGAAGAGCGCAAATGCACACGTGCCAACAACACCAGACTGTTATTTTTCTTCTCTTAAAACATACTTATATTCAGCGTCGATTTCTAAGTTATTTTTAGCAAATTGATTGGACTAAATGGTCAAAGCTAAAAATATATAGGACCAAACACGATTCTTGTGGTTGGGGATTCGATCTTTTATGTTTATCTATTATTGTGCAACTATGTTATTTATTATTTATTTATTTCAATTTAACTTGGGGATTGGATTGAGAGGGAGAAAAGTGTAAATCAAGAATATTATGTTGTGATTTTATGACAGAAGGGAATAAATATATATATATATATATATATATATATATATATATAGTGACTTCTCATACAAGCAAGAGTTCTTTTTCTTTGGCAATTCTTCACGAAAAGTATGTTACTAGTTACTACCACGTGAGTTGTATAAAATTAATAAATTAGTCACACGATTTTTTGCAAGTACGAATATTTTAAGTGATATAAAGGAAATTCATAATATCGGCTTTTTCAAAATTCTATATTCAAATTCCAATGAAAGCAACTATATAAATGAAATAATTTTACATTATAAATTCCAACTTTTAGATTGTTTGCCAATAAACATTTTAGCCACCATGCATACACGTTTAAATTTTACCAGAGCAAAGATCGATCGATGAATACGCGAAAATATATATCACTTTTAGTACTTTATTTTTCACTTTAATTTAGTCCCAAAATCTTGTTAAATTATGGAATCAAATATTTTTGGGATTATGGAATGAAAAGTGGGAGCTGACTCGAACTTAAGTGAGTGAAATTCAAACCTGAATTAAACAAAACAAAAAAAGTTAAATTTCAGAAAGTAAAAGTGATATTATCCCAACAATTCATAACCAAATGTCACGTTTCAAATTCTATTAATTAATATATCGACACATATTTAGGTGAAAATCGTGATTTGCTCAAAATGTACTTAATTTACTTTTTCTTTTTTTAATTAGTATAATTATCTGTAAATTAAGAATGGAGTATATATATGTAGCGTGCATATATCTTGATCAGATAGTGAAAAGGGATACTGTTTGTTTAAAAAAGAAACGAAAAGAAAGAGACATCGATCTTAGTATAAAAGCATCGGGATTTAACGTACGGCTTGCTTTGTTCCTTTTCTATCTCATCTCAGAATATTTTCAAAGTGATCATAGCTGTATATATATTATATTGAATGAGACTCAATTCTACCTTTTCCTATAGAGTTATATTATGACTTGAAATGAACCTGAATTCCTCTAATCAACTGTAATAGGTCCCCTCATTGGCGAAACTAGCATAGACAAAACCCTAGCTCTATTTTCCTAGAGCATCAGTGTAAATATGTGACGGCACATTTTTTCACCCTATGGGATGACACATTTTTTAAGGAAAATATGTTTTATATATAAAATAGTGGCATATGGGTAAATATGTGTATAGGTTTGTGAGTACGCACGTAAATCAAAGTTTCCTTTTTTAGTAGTGTGCAAATTTGTGTGGGACGTCTAAATAAGAAAAGTGTGCAAATTCATGTGGGACAGACAGAGTATATACTTTATATAATAAATTTTAAATAATAATAAATCTTAAAAAAAATTAAATCTTGTAAATTTGTAATTAAAGAATTGAGACTTCCCTATTATCAAATACATCGATAGTGAGTGTGGCCTTAGGTGCACTACAAAAAAGACGGAATTTAGCGACCACTTTTTACCGACCGACTGAAATCGGACGCTAAATAATTAATTAGCGACCGATTTTTGATCGATTAGCGACCGATTTTGACTACTGGTCAAACCCTAAATTTTCCAACGAAAATACCGACCGAAAAAGCGGTCGCTAACATAAAAATAAGTTACCGACCGCCAAATCGATCGGTAATATTGTCAGTCAATATTAGTCAACAATATTACCGACTGATTAGGCGGTCGGTAACTTATTTTTATGTTAGCGACCGCTTTTTCGGTCGCTAAAATTAAAAACCGAAAGCGAGTAGGTGGGCAATTATTGCCCGATTCGGTTTTTACATTTAGCGACCGAATTTTCGGTCGGTAAATTAAAAAAAGCGGTTGCTAAAATTCGAATATAGAACAGCCACTGCCCTCTTCTTTCCTTTTCATTCACGAAAATTTACCCCCAAAACCTTAAAAAATCTCAGAAATGTGAAGAATTATATTATTTCAACGTGTTGGTTGTAATCGTTCGGGTCCATTGTCACATTGTGCTCGTTGCTTCAATTTGACCGTACGTTTTTACATTTTTACCGTTTAAGTTTAATATTATTTGCATGTTGTACATTAATTATTTATGAATATATCTATTTTTATTGGAGATTTTAATCCTAATTTAATTTGTTAGAATTTTGTAGTGTAATTGATGTTTGATTATATATATTGGATTTTTTGTTTTAAAAAATCGGATATGCTTGTTTATAGTCGAAACTCTGGCGAATTTTTTTATAATTCTAATGTGGTATATTCTTAATTTAAATCAGATGGAACTCTCTGATCGTCGTTGGATGTATGAAATCCCTCGTCTGATACAAGGATCGATCAACCCTGAATTTTACAAGAAAATTCATGAGTTTACTGCGTTTGCCTCTGGTAATCCACACTGCATGGATATGAATGGCCAGATTAGATGTCCTTGTTCAAAAAAAAAGTGCGGTAACAAGAGATTTTTGAGCATTGATGAGGTTCTAACTCATCTCGTGATGTCTGGTTTTACTCCATACTATTACAATTGGACTGTACATGGCGAAACTCGGTGGAATCATAATCTTGAGACAGTGGTTGCCTTCTATGATCAGTTTCGTAGCAGTGGAGGTGAGAGATTTGAGATTGGTAGTTCGAGTTGTGATTCGCCTATTCCATGCTCTGAGACACCGGTGGATGACTTTCAAAGCTATCATACGATGATTGATGAGTCTGGTTTGGGTGGTCACCACATGGAAGAGGAACCAAATCCTCGTTTGCAGAGATTTTTTTAGATGCTTAAATCTGTCGATCAGAAATTGTTTCCTGGTTGTGATACTGAGACACAATTATCATTCAATGCTCAGATGTTGTCCATCAAAACTGAAGGCAAAGTCAGTCAGAAAGTGTACAATAAATTTGCAAAGTTGTTCAAACGGGCCCTACCTAAAGAGAACACAGCACCAGAAAATTTCTATCAAAGTAAGAGGCTCTTGAAGAATATGGGTTTACCATTTGAGAAGATTGATTGTTGTACCAACGGTTGCATGCTATTTTGGGGCGACGACGAGAGCATCGATCGGTGTAGGATGTGCAACTACCCTAGGTTCAAACCCTCAGATCGTAGGAAGAAGACATCTTTCAAGTCTAAGTATTATCTTCCCATCACTCCTCGTCTAGAGAGGTTGTATCAGTCGAGTGCCACTGCAAAAGACATGAGATGGCATGCTGAGGAGTGTTCTGATGAGAATTCCGAAGAGATGCGTCATCCTGCTGACTCTAATGCGTGGAGACATCTTGATAGAGAGTTTCCAGATTTTGCGAGTGCGAAGAGAAATGTGAGGTTTGGCCTGTGCACAGACGGATTTGCTCCATTCGGTATGCACGGGAAGAAGTAATCGTTGTGGCCTGTATTACTGACTCCGTACAATCTACCTCCTTGGTTGTGCATGAAGCCTCAACACATATTTCTCACTGTCTTGGTGCCTGGTCCTCAGAATCCTAAGCAAAACCTAGATGTCTACCTTCAGCCACTGATTAAAGATTTGTTATATTTGTGGCATACGGGAGTAGAGACATATGACGTGTACAGGAAGGAGAACTTCACATTACGGGCTGCTGTTTTATGGACCATCAGCGACTTTCCAGCATATTCTATGTTGTTTGGGTGGTCGACTCAAGGAAAACAAGCTTGCCCATACTGCATGGATGGATCTAATGCATTTTGGCTTCCACTGAGTAAAAAGGTATCATGGTTCGATAACCATCAGAAGTTTCAATGTAATGATCATAAATGGCAGAAGGACAAAGTGCACTTTCTAAAGGGGAATGATGTAAAGCGTACAAGACCACAAGTTCGAACAGGTAATGATCCGAGGCATGTTGCGAGGGCCGAGGCGGCAAGAAGAAATAAGATGAGCGACCCCACCGGGCAAGGCATAGCCATACATCGAGCAGGCTCCCGGTCGATTTACGAGCATGCTCTCGCTTATGTAAGTATTTAATTAATTTTTTAATATACTCACATTTAAATTTATTAATTTTACTTTATTAAAAAGTTTAATTTTTTGTACAGGAGCATGCATACGGAGTTAAGCCCAGCCTCATCCAGGAGATGCATTTTGCTCACCCGGTTGGGGAGAGTGGACAGTCGACTTATGGCCGCACCACCGAGCTTCACGTATGTATTTTATTATAATTAATTATTGTTCTAATTAATTATTTTATGAATTATACTAATTAATATTATATTATAATTATGATTATTGTTTAATTTCAGAATCAGATGAGGCAGGCCCTCGATGAGGCTCAGACGGCTTCGGCACCCACCCCGGAGAATCCTACCCCCACCCCTGTTGACGAGGACCAAATTTTTCTGAATTTGGTCAAACCAAAGAAGGGGAAGTATCTAGGATTGGGCAGTCACAGTAAGGTTGTCCGCCTATCACAGAAGGGGAGCTCATCTTATTCCCTCGACTCTCACCCCTTCTCCCACGTCGAAAGTCAATTCTCCGACCTGAGAAAGAAATTGGAGAAATATCAAACAAAGGGGAAGATGATGAAAGATAGGATGAAGCAAACGGAGGACCTGACGAGAATGATGAAGAATTGACTTGAGTCTGCCTCCGAAGAGATGGGTTGGAACGTCCCCAAATTTCCTGATCTTCCACCACCTCTACCTGAGGATGATGACGATGAAGATGACGATGAGGAGGTTGTCGATCTTGGTGGTGACGACGACGGCTTTAATTCGTCACATTAGTTTTTTTTTTGTTGAACAATTTATTTTATTTTATTTATGTTGGATGTTTTTATGGGATATTGAATGTTTAAATTATGTTGAATGTTTAAATTTTAGTAGTGTAAAATAATTAGTTTCAAATGGTTTCAAATGGTTATATAAAAATCCAAAGAAAGTGAAAATTTTGAACGAATTGTATTTGTATTTTTAAATTGAATAAATTAATAAATTTTCGTAATGTTAAATAATAAATTTACAACATTATAATATTTATTGAAATATATATATACATAAACAAATTAGAACTAACAAGCAATTAATTAGAAGCATTTAAAAAAAATGTGACTAAAAAATATGGAGTTAAATACAATTAATTGCAAAAAATGAACAAATTAATAAATTTTTGTAGTATTAAATAATAAATTTGTAACATTATAATATTTAATGAAATATATATATACATAAATAAAATAGAAACAATACTCATTTAATTAGAAACATTTAAAAAAAATGTGACTCAATTTGGAGTTAAATACAATTAATTGCAAAA
>JAPKLY010000098.1:169879-205324 GCA_026898435.1 Prunella vulgaris
AAAAAAATGAACAAATTAATAAATTTTGGTAATATTAAATAATAAAATTTTAACATTATAATATTTAATGAAATATATATAAACATAAATAAAGTAGAAACAATACTCATTAATTAGAAGCATTTAAAAAAAAACGTGATTCAATTTGGAGTTATATACAATTAATTGCACAAAAATGAACAACAACGACAAGTGCCCGAGTGGTCACGCCACCTCTGAGATGCCCAGAGGTCGCGTGTTCGACCCCTCACAGGCGCGAATTTGGGGGATTTAATCTGAGCCAAATATGGCTCAAATAAAGGTTGCGGTGCATATGTTAATATGTTGGGGGCTTAGCCAAGTGGTTCGAGCCTTGCTGAGCCACACTGGAGGCCTGGGTTCGAACCACCTTGGCCCCAATTTTTTTTTTCACAATAAAATTTAGCGACCGAAATATCGGTCGGTAAATATATAATTAGCTACCGATTATTCGGTCGCTAAATAAAATATAAAAAAATATTTAAAAAATAAAATTATTATTTAGCGACCGAATAATCGGTCGCTATTTATATATTACCGACCGATATTTCAGTCGCTAAATTTTATATATTTACCGACCGATATATCGGTCGCTAATTATATAAATAGCGACCGATAAATCGGTCGCTAACATTCAAAAACGGGTCAAATCCCGGTTCTTTTAGCGACTAATTACCGACCGTTATGGCGGTCGCTAAGCTAGCGACCGAATGAAAATTCGGTCGCTAAATGTTAGCGACCACAGTTTTACCGACCACCTTGATCGGTCGGTAAATGTGTTTAGCGACCGATTTTCGGTCGCTAAAACCCGTTTTTTTGTAGTGGTGGGCTTATAAGTCTGGGCAATCCTCTCACTTACAACCTGGGTTTTAAGTGTAGAGTTAGGCCTTCATACATGGTATCAAAGCCACCTATCCACTCGATGTGCGGATCCACCTGTGGAACCACGTGTCGAGCCTGATGAGCCTCTTACGTGAGGAAGGGTATTAAGATATCTCACATCGGTAGTGAGTGTGGTCTTGGGTGGACTTATAAACCTGGACAATCTTCTCACTTACAACCTGAGTTTTAAGTGTAGAGTTAGACCTTCATACATGGTATCAGAGTCATCTCTCTATTCGATTTGTAGGTCCACCTGTGGAACCACGTTGGAGCCTGATGAGCCTATTACGTGATATTAAGGTATCCCACATCGGTAGTGAGTGTGATTTTGAGTGGGCTTATAAGCCTGTGTAATCCTCTCTGAATTTTAAATGTAGAATTTAACCTTCATACAATAGTCCAACGATTTGTGTGTATTGTGCAGGTTAAGGGTAATAACATTTTATCGTTTAATAACTTAATTATGTATCCTACAAAATAAGCAATAGCAACATTTTAACTACTTTCAAAATATGAGAGTTGGTTAAGAATGGCAGTAATAATTAGTTAAATTATTTTTCTGTTTGAATTTTTAATATATATGTTTCAAATTTAAATTTCCTACATTATATGTTAGTAGAATTCTTTTTAGTTCTACTTATAGTTGCGAATACTTCATTTAAAATTTCTGGATTTCATCAAATGGGTTCTTAGGTCAAAGACCGAGTTACTTAAAAAAAAATATAGTATTTTTAAAACAAATCAATCGAGTTTAAATTGATTATGATGTAAAAGAGTTTCAAATTTTAGACAACTCAGACTACAAGTTTAGTTGAACTATAAACAAAGATATATTTTTCAGAGTGAAATAATATTTTGAAAAAAAACTGTAATGCTCAACATATACATATTAGTTCAAAAAGTAACATTATAATTGCAAATAAGTCTATTGGGATAGATGAATTTGAAAATGAATTAATTTAAAAAATAATAAATGTAAGAAAATATATATTTCAAATCATGAATTATAAAAAGATGGGTGAGAAGAAAAAAGTAAAAGAGAGAGAGAGATGGAAGGGGGGGAATTTTAAATTTTCATCAAAGTCATATCATTTAAAATTCCCCCGATGTCCACCCCTTCCATCTCTCTCTCTTTTACTTTTTTCTTCTCACCTCTTTTTATAATTCATGATTTGAAATATATGTATTCTTCTCTCCACCTCTCTCACCCATTTTTTTAAATGATATGATTTTGATGAAAATTTAAAATTCCTCCATATTAAACATGATTCCAATCTAAGTATATATTTTATAAATTCATTTAACTTGGGGAGAGTGGTTACTTGTGTGAAATCCACGGATTTCAAATCTACCTATCCAAATGGAGTCTTAATCTGCACAAACACATAATTTTCTTTTGCACAAAAATATAAAAGTTTGATCTGTATGACTATTCTAAACCTATTTGTAAGTAATGTCATTCTTTGAATTATTTTATAATATTTTTTTCTAGTAAAATTATACACATACTTTCAATTTTAAAATTTTATTATTTTTATTTAAAAATTAAATTATAAAACAGATATATAATTTCTAGTTGGTTTTTCTTACTCTTTTTTTTTCTTACTCTTTTTAATTAGATGCACTTAGTTTTGCTTTGCAGCTTTGCTCAGCTCACGCACTCTATCATATGTGCAGAAACTTGCAATCGTTGTTTAACTATTAAAGCATTGTCCTCGTTTACTTTAACACAAAATAAGTTTAAAGTAAAAATAATATTAAATTACTATTTGTAAAAAAAAAAAATTTAATGATTATAAAATATGATCACTTTTAATACACTATTTGTTAAGAGAAACACAAAAAACTCTATATTATAAGGAAAGTCAAAAACTCGCCTTAAAAAGTGATACATATGATGGGACATATCACATGGGGGGTCTTTTCTCTTTAGAGATTTGGTGACCTTATATTTTTTAATTAAAATTTTTGAATTTTTATCTTATTTAATTTATTTTTTTCAAAGAAATTATTTTTTTTAATTTTTTCTGTTATTAATTTAAAAGAAAAATTAATCCAGTATTATTAATTTTATTGCATTTTAAGTACTAAATATGAAAAAAATTATCTACAAAAGGAACTATAAAAGCAAAAGAAAGAATATGTCAAGGCAAAGAATAGATCCACAATCCGGATTAAAGGATCATGTGTTTGAGTTACTGCAGGATGGTCTCGTTAAAAACATAGCCTCAAAAAGTTATCTACAAATTAAATAAACATATATGCATATTCGCAATTTTTTCGATTTTACATATATATAATTTTTTTTGAATATATGCAATTTTACAATTCTGCATAACCTTACTTTATCTTTGAATGTCATTTGAAAAAATCCAAAAAATGGTACTATTGTTTAAATTTTCCAACACATACTAGAGGATTCAAGACAAGAGGGTCAAGGCACAGACTCCTATAGCCAAGTTCCCACACACTGACAAATGGGTCCCTAGTGACCTGAATGATCTATGGGAGGAAGTGAGGAGGGAGTTTGCACACTCATATTATGTTGCAGGAGAGTTTGGAGAAGTTGAGACTGATGACATCTTCCACCAGAAGATGGTTAAGAATTGTCCAGGGTTGTATCCTAAAATTCTGAACGCTTGGGAACAGCACAGTGGAGGAGAACCATTTAAAGCGCATAGGCTCATTCAATATCTGCCTCCCATATGCTTCTGGGGAGATCAACCTGAAAGAAATAATAAATGAATGGCTTATTATTTGTGATCTGCTGGGTTTGAAGGGTCATGCTCCTGACATGATCAAGAAGAAGACTGAGTTAAAGACCAGGGTCTTTAATCAGTATAGACTGGAACCAACTTTCTCCAATCTATGAAGATGCTCTTGTGAAGAAGTTTACTACTATTTACTTTTCAGTATTTTGGCCTAGATAGTTTGAATTTTTTGGTTATTTATTCATAAGTTGTAATATGTAACCTTTTTCTCATTAATGAAACCCACTATCCTTGTTTTGGCCCAAGATAATATCTCATTATCAGTTAGGTTGTTGCACTACTTTACTTAAAATATTGAATATCTTGTGCTAACCTGCAGGTCTAAGGCTCTAAAAAATTTTACAAAAATTGTTTAAGTATAAAGTCCACTATTGGGAAATAAATAAAGAATGTTTTGATTTAATCCCAAAATCCCTTAGAATGAATGTGAAGTAGTTGCAAATTTATTAAGAAAAATAGTCTAACTATTAGGAGGTTGTATTATGTTGACATGCTAGTTCAATAGGCAACGGGCCACTTAAAGAATAAGAAGAACTCACCTATGAAGATCAACTGCGCTGATGCTTATTTAGTAAATATACCCACCGAAGGAGAAATTCACCACAGAAGACTAAGTACAACTAACCGGAGGTAATCAGGAGAGTTACAACCCCACTGTGAAGAAGTCACCTTAAGCATTAATGTTACTATAACATTTAATAAAGTGGTTGCAACACTTAATGAAGTCTTAAATACAACAAAATGAATGTTCCAAGTCACCTAAAGAAGTGACAGTGGACTTGAAGAGAGTCGTTTGACTGGTCTGAAAACATTCAGACCTAAGCTAATGAAAAGCTACCTCCTATGTACGGACCTGGCACAAAGTTGACTAACCTAACAGTACCAAAGTCAGAAGCAACCAACAACCTATGATGACACAAAGTACAAAGGTGGCAGCATTAATTCCAAGCAAGCATTTAATAAGCTATCACTAATTAATGCTTGGAATTTACTACATGAAGATTTGAAGAACATTACTTTACCAAAATAGCATGATTTGAAACACTCAAGCCTTCAAGAACTCAAGCATTCAACTCTCAAAGCACTCATAAAAACACTAAAAAATTCTATAGTTTCCCAAGTGTTTTCACACTTAGAGTTCAACTCTGTATTATAGACTTACATTATAATATCCTAAAAGCCTACTGAGATAGTCCAAGCCCAAAAAATATTCTCTTTTGTAAAGGGCTATCTTTAACCAAGTTGGAACCCACTCAATGCCATTAAGTTGTGAAGTTTGAGGTAGAGAGTAACCTAAAAGTAAGCTAAGGCCTGTTCTCCGTCTGAAATCTTAAGAGGACTAGGACTCAGGAAAATTCTAAGGATCAAGACTAAGTTGTGTTCTTGATCAGTGTACCTTAGCACTATAAGCCAAAGAATTCCAAAGTAAAGGAATTCTCCTTTTAAATCAGGGAAAGTGGATGTAGGAGAGTTTAACTTCGAACCACTATAAATCTTATGTGTCTTTAATTGCTTTATTCCTTTGTGTGTGTTGCATGGACAAATCTTTTCAAGAGTGCAAAATCTATTTCTATCTTATCTGCTACTAACAGGCTTATATTGATAAATATTCAACTCACAGGCTACTCAACCTTGTAGTTGAAAAGTATTAATTTCTAGTCTCTCTAAAGTTTTCAGCAGGTTACTTACTAATCCCCTATTGAAATACCTCAGACTACCTAAATTAGTTATGCAGTCCACTGTGTCATTTATTTGTTACTTGCAAAAAGATTTCAATACAGGTGTATTTCCCCCACACATGTTTACTATATTTGGGACCAACATTTGGTGAAATTTTCTGTGGATAGACTTATGTGGAGAATGCATGTCATGTGTTGCTCGGATGTCTTTGGCAATTCGATCGTAATGTGGTTCATGATGGTCGTAAAAATACTTACAAGTTTCTTTTTCCCGGGGTTAAGACTGTGTTGTTACCTTTAGCTTCGAAATGAATTGCACCTATTCCTACTACTAAAGTTCTTTTACTGAATGGTCATGACTTTCTTGAGGAGATGTCAAGTTCTCGTTTCACACTTTTGTTACTTGCCCATGACATTTGTGAGTCGTCTGATATTCCTTATGCAGTTGTGCCTATTATTACTGAATTTTTTGATGTATTTCCTGATACCTTACCTGAAAGCTTTCCTCCCCTTCGGGATATTCATCATCAAATTAATTTGATACTAGGAGCTCATCTACCTAATCAGCCTCATTATCGTATCAGTCATGTTGAACATGAAGAACTTCGACGGCAGGTGGAAGAGTTGCTTAGTAAGGGGCTTATTTGACAGAGCCTGAGCCCCTGTGTAGTCCCAGCTTTGTTGATTCCTTAGAAGACAGGAGATTGGCTATGTGTGTTGATAGGAGAACTATCAACAAGATTACAGTGCGTTACAGCTTTCCCATTTCTTGTCTAGATGACCTACTTGATCAGTTATTATGTGATGTGATATTTAGTAAACTGGATTGACGTAGTGGTTATCACCATATCTGAATTTGACCTGGTGATAAGTGGAAGACAGCTTTTAAGACTCGAAAGAGTTTATTTGAGTGGATGGTTATGCCTTTTGACTTATCGAACACTCCAAGCACTTTCATGCGGGTTATGAATTGGTCTTTACATCCTCTTATTAGTACTTGTGTGGTCGTACACTTTGCTGATATTCTGATCTATAGCAAATCTGAGGATGAACATGCGGCCCATCTTCAAGTTGTTTTATCTATCCTGCGGACAGAGTGTTTCTTCGCCTCACCTATGAAGTTTATCTTTTTCACTACCTTAGAGATATTTTTGGGATATAGTATTTTTGCCAATCGTATTGGGATGGATGAAACAAAGATTACAGCTACCCGGGACTGGCCCACACCTACTACCATTACTGAGGTTCAGAGTTTTCATGGGTTAGCCTTCTTCTATCGAAGATTTATTCGTCATTTCAGCACTATCATGGCACCTCTTACTGATGCTATGCATGGTAAGACCTTCTCGTGGTCACCCAAAGCAGAGCCAACATTTCTAGAAATAAAACATCGCTTGACCAGTGCTCCTTTTCTATTTGTTACCAGACTTCTCTACCCCATTCGAATTATATTGTGATGTGTCAAAGGTGGGGATTGGCGTTGTTCTTTCCCAGGCAGGTCATCCTGTGGTGTTCTTTAGTGAAAAGATCACTGAGGCTCATACACATTATAGTACTTCTGATATTGAGTTCTATGATGTGGTTCGTGCGGTTAGACATTGGTGTCATTACTTATTTCAGCGTGAGTTTATTCTCTACGCAGATCATGAGGCGCTCAGACACTTATCTACCCAGGATTCACTGTCAACTCGACATTCTAACTGGTCAGCCTTTCTCCAGCAATTTTCATTTATTATGCGACATCATGCTGGGACAGAAAACATGGTTGCGAATGCCCTTAGTCAATGTCATTCTCTATTGACTAATATCCGCATTAAAGTGATAAGGTTTGACACTTTTGGGATCTTTATAATTTCGAACCTTTTTTTTGGAACAATTGTTGCCTTGGTGGGCCATGACACTTATGAGGATTACTCCTAGATAGATGGCTCTCTCTTTCAGGGTCTTCGACTGTGTATCCTTGTATGCATTTTATGTTTACATATAATTACGGAGGTTCATAGTTTGGGACATGTGGGCCATGATCGCTCGATTCAGTTATTGGGACATAGCTTTTTTTGTCCTACTATTCATCGAAATGTCTCTCTATTTGTTTCTCGGTTCGAGTGTCGCAACTCTCCAAGGGCACTACCTCCAATGCGGGTTTATACCACTCATTACATGTCCCTTCTCGGTCGTGGATGGTTATTAGTATGGACTTTGTTTTAGGATTACCCCGCACTCAATGAGGTAATGATTCTATTTTTATTTGTGTTGATAGATTTTCAAAGATGGTCCATTTTATTCCTTGCAAACTACTTCTGATGCAGTGCATGTGGCAAATTTATTTTTTTGGATGTGTTTCGTTTGCATGGTTTACCATTATCTATTATCTTGGTTCGAGATTCTCACTTTATTAGGCATTTTTGGCATACTCTTTAGCACATGGCTAACACTGAATTGAATTTTAGCAGTGTGTACTATCTTCAGACTGATGGGCAAATTGAGGTGGTCAATCGATCTTTGTGAAATATGTTGCGCTGTTTGGTTGGGGAAAATCTGAAGACTTGGGATCGTAAGTTATGTATTGCTAAAATTTGCACATAACTAGGCTTTGAACCAGAGCACGGGTTTTGCTCCTTTTATGGTGGTTTGTGGTTTTGTTCCCCGTGCCCCTATTGATCTACTCACTCTACCCTCCAACCTTCCTGATGATACACGAGTCGTCGACCTTATTGCAGAGATTCAATAGATTCATAACACCACACATGCACGATTAAAGGCTTCGAATCTAAAGTATAAGACTACAGTCGATGCAAAGAGGCGTGATGTTCAGTTTGAAGTTAGTGATTTTGTTTGGTCTGTCCTCAACAAGGACTGATTTCGTGCTCATGCGTACAGTAAGCTAGCTTCAAGGAAGATTGGACCAGTGAAGATAGTGGAAAAGATTAATCCTAATGCTTATCACCTTTGCCTTCCTGGACACCTTCACACATCAGACATCTTTAATGTGAAGCACCTGGTCCCTTACCTCGGTGATAATTCCTCTGGAGATGAAGCTGTGTTTGATTTGATGGTGAATCATTTTGAAGAGGAGGAGAATGATGGAGATGAAGCTGCTATTCGATATTTGGAGAAAATTGACTCAATTATTCTCAAAGTGTAATTAATTATTAGTTTTATTCTTACTTTTATCTTGGACCCAAATTTAATGGGCTTTTATTATTGGCCTTATTTATTTCTCTTAGTATTTATACCCTAAACGTATACACTATTAGGGTTGGATGATTTATGATAAATAATTGTAGGATTTTATCCTCTTTGATCAAGAACAACAATTAGTATATGTAGTATCATATTGATCTTTCTTGTGATTATATCATTGTTCTTTACAATCTTATATGCTTCCCTACATCACGCATGCAATAATAAATTTGCTTTTAAAAAAAATACATTTACATTAATATGCATACTGAAAGAGATGCGAAAAATCCAATTTTTATTTGCTAACAATTTGAACCAACTCGGCCTAGATTTACAAATATGTTTCTTTTTTATTCACAAGTTCAAAACTTTCAGATCATTATCAATTTTTATATTGGTCCAGTTCATAAAGAACAATGCTCTAACTTCGACAAGTAATTTCGTTAATGGACAATGAGATTGGGACTCCACGTTAACTGATTCCTAGATCAATTAACGAGTTATTTAAAAGAAGAGTTTGAACAACATTGATCTTTGATATCACTCACGAGCTCTTTAAAATGTCTTAAAAAATGTTTAGAAGCTTATAAATTGTTATGATTTGTTTGGCAAAAAAAAAATATTACATCTTATAAGATGTTAAAATAAGTTATTGGAGACCCCAAAAAATAATTGGACAACCCCAACTTATTTATAAGATAGCATAAGAATTAATAAGTTCAATTAGTCAAATTTTTTAATAACTTATTAATTAATTAAAACAAATATTAAAGTCTTTAAAACAAATATTAAATCTTATAACATGTCTAAAATAAGTTTAAGCCAAATAAAGTCTCAATTGGCCTTGAATTAAGTTCGCCAATCCATATTTTGGGCACATCAACCAATTCGAAATTAACTGTCTATTCCATATCTAATCCAACGATATTGGAATAATTTCATCAACCCTAGATTAGAGATCAACGTACAGGAACATAATTTTACAATATTCAAGCATAAAAAGATGATTCCTATAAATTCAAATCTGAATCCACTTTTTTGTGGGAACAATATCGACATCATGATGTTTGTTTGGTTGCAAATCGTGCGTTACGATTTGAGGCTAAGGTATAGCAACAAAATAAGTAATTCTATTGTACATCAATGGTACTATTTGAACACCAAGAATGTGTAAATTTATATAGAAAATAATCACATGATCATAAGTGAATATATATATATATGGTAAATATGATAATGATATATAAGCACAAGGTAAAGATATGATCATTTTTTTGTATATGTATATATTTATACTGAAACGTGTAATTTAATTTAACTATAAATATAAAATGAAACGTATAGACTAATAAAATTAAAACAATTGCGAGCGAGCAAGCGGATCTTAGGTGCATGCAGATGTGAATCAAAATTAAATTGATATAGGGGACTAGAAAATATAAATTTGTAGAAAAAAAAACGTGGGGAATTAGCATATTAGTTTAAATAAATAATTATATTTATAAATTGGTTCACAATATTTACATAGAAATATAATTATCCCTGAACATAAGCATATTTTTTTGGTCTACACAGAACCAATTTATAATTAGTGTCAATTTTTTGAATCATTTTATAATATTTCTAAATATCTTATATAAGATCGTGTAATGATATGAGATCAATATTAAAATGTTACTTATTAATAAAAAAATTATTACTTTTAAAAAGTGATAATATTTTTAGAAAAATGATACTCACTTTTAACAAAAATACTAACACTTTTTATTCAAATTTTATCACTTTAAAAAAATATATATATTAGTAAATGACTGATCTAATGCTATGAGACAATCTTACACAAAACTTACTTAAACTTTTAATATAAACAGAAATGCACGTGTAACAAAAAAATTACATGATTTGTACTTAACAAGTCTAAAGATAATTTTAATAAAGAAAAAATTATATACATAAGTATTACAACGACAAAAATAACTAATGTCTCAAATGAAAGTTAAAATAATTTCACATGTACAACTAATATAGTTTTTACTTTCATACAAAATATATTATGTATAAACTAGATTTAGTCTAGTATGACCAGATGCACCGTGCAATTGATGTTTATTTTAAAAAATTATATAAAAAATTATTAAAAAATTATACAAATTATTATTAAAAAAATTATTTTTAATAGTACAATTTTTAATAATAATATGTATAATTTTTTAATAATAAATAGTATAATTTTTTAAAATACATTTGAACTGTACAATGCATATAATGCACAAGAGAATTACTTAAAAAAATGGGAGACAATTCAAAATACTCATTTTCAACTTCAAAAAATTTATTTTACCCACTTCAAATATAAACAACATTTTCTACCCATTTTCAATTTTAAACAATTTTTTTTACCCATATGACCCACAAACATCATCATCTAAGTTATTCCACCCCACTCCACCCTACCCTATCCTATCCCACCTCCACCCAACCCCATTTGATATTTATATTATTTAACATTATTAAATATTATATAATAATAAATAATATAATGAAGTTGTAACATATATAATTTTAATAAATTAACTAATTATAATATTTTTATCATATATATGTGTTATTTGAATTTTTTATTTAGACTATTTTATGTATAGTGCATATTAATGAATATTATTATATAAAAGTTAAATTTTAATGCAAATTAATGAATACTATATTTTTTTAAAGTATATAAAAATATTTAATTTGTGATGTTTGAAAATATATCTATTAAAATTTAATTAATACGAGAGCATTATCCACTTCAAAATTAGATCAAATTTAAATTTTCTACCGAATTGTCTTAATAAAAATTTAATTATAAACTTTAATTTTTATCAACCGCGTATTGAATCAGTTATTAATTAATAATTTTTTTATACAAAAATACTAATTAAAAAATATAAAGTATTCGAAATAGATTAAAACAACATATGAATGATGGAGTAATAAAAAATATGGTAAGTTGATTCCATATTGATTCTTCTACTTATTCACTTGCACAAATTAATTAAATATTAATTGATAAAATTATAGATAAATAAAGTTCAATTATATATTGAATAACCTATACTCTAATATTTATAATACAAAGTCAAACCTAATACCTATAGGATGGTGTGGTTATAAGGATAAAGTGAGATCCAATTTAAAGTTGTTAACTTTTTTATACCCATTATAAGGGTATATAGGTCTTATATTATGAAGTGGGTATAAAAAAAATTTCAAGTTAGATGTGGATAAAATAAATCTTTAGAAGTTCAAAATGGATATTTTGTGGTATTTTCACTAAAAAAAATCACAAGGAAGAGAGAGAGAGAGAGAGAGCACGCCTCTGAGAGAGAGAGAGAGAGAGCACGCCTCCCTGCATCTCATGGATTTGTCATTCTTTTCATGTACATATAATTCTTTGGCCGCCTATCGCACAGCAATCCAGTCAAATAGGAACCACGCTTTTCTTTAATTATTTTAGAGAAAGATTTATACTTTTGTTTGCTTCACGTGCAATTTAAAATTGGAAGCTCGATTTTTATTTATTTTTTTTGTTATTATTATTAAATATTGTTATTTCCAGAGAATCTGACGTCTCTGTCAGTGTGTGGTAAAACAAATATTATAGTTATATTTATGGTGAATAACTTAATATAATATTAAAAAATTATAAAATAATTTAAAAATATAATATTAATTATAAATTGGTTGGAAAAAAATTATGCTTTTATGAAAAAAAAATTACACATTTATATTAACATTTTAAACCATTTTTATAAATATAATCACTTTCTTGAGCCAAAATCTAAATCACGTAACAAATACCTAGTTTAGGGAGAATGGATAACCAAATGAAGTTATTTTTGGACTCTGAGTCGAGAAGTATATGTTTGAACTCATTTAAAGAATAAATTTTGTACATCACTATCTTCATTTTGACATTTTCGGCAAAATAAATTTTATCCTTGGTGAAATATTTTATATTGATTTTAAATTTAAATTATAATACTAAAGTATTTGAAAATTAATTTGATATTTTAAAAAATATAACCCTAATTAACTTTAAAGCGCATTAGATCAAAGACTTAATGAACTTATCTAATTACTAATATCAGACATTATATATAATATTTTATAACAAATTCAAGGATATCTACTTATGTTTTTTGAATCATTAAATTCATGAGATCTCTTGGGAATAATGCTTCCCATGCCATATATCGTGTTTATCATCCATCAGAAATTGGAGAAATTGAGTGATTTCTTTAATGGTTTTCTCTTTGTGTCCTATGTTGTTTTCTGATTGGTTGTTATGTATTCTTTTGTTGCAGCGGTGCCCAATTTTAGTGAATCAATTAAAATTGAATTAAAAATTTAATGGTCAATTTTGGGCGAAAGTTTGGAGCATTGTATTACTCCCGTTTCAGTATAAATTGATCGTTACTTTTGAGTACACAGATTAAGATAAAAGTTAAAAATATAAATGATGTGATAGAAAAAATGAAAAAAATAAAAAAGTATAAGTAATGTGATTGAGAAAAGTGAAAAAGTAATGGAAATAGTGTAAAAAAATATTGAAAATAATAATAAAAAAGTGAATAATAGTTTCAAAAAAAGTAAAAGAAAAAAAACAAATGAACAACATATAATGGAACGGACGAAAATGAAAAAATGAACAACTTATAGGGGCGGAGGGAATATATCTTTCCATCATTTGAAAATAAAAAATTTTATTATATTTTTTCTTTGAATACCACACTATCAAGTCTTAATATTAAAATATTTCAATAAAAGAGTTTTCAAAATTTGGATCTTACTTGCACATAAAATTGTAATAACTTATTTTTTTTAAAAAAAATTGAAAATTTGTGCAGAATTCTCAAAATTATTGATTTTAATGTGCATAATATTACTCTATTTATTTTTATTCTCTATATTTGGATAAAAATTATTACAACAAATATGTAAAGAAATTTTTAACATATAATTACAGAATGCAATATTACATTTTTAAAAATAAAATAAAATAAAGACAAAGTATTATGTGTATAATACACACAAAAAATAGAATCTATGTGTATAAATTTTAACTTGATTCAATTCAAATTATCAATTTATTGATAATTTGAGTTGGATCAAATTATTACATACAAATCCTATTTTCATATGTATTACACATATAATACCCACTCTAAAACAAATATTGAATTAACACAATTAGAGGTACATTATATCTAAAAATATATATATATATGAATAACAACATTTAAATTTATCTTTAATAATCCAATTTAAAATTAATTCACAGTTTATTTTTTAAAAAGATAAATATACAACTTATCTATGATTCCACATAATACATTATACATGGATTTTGCACTAGTTAACTATAATTAAGATCGAAATTAATTATTTTATTAAGATTAGTCAATTTAAAAAAAATATATATATAAGTTAATTTGTATAAATGAAATTTAAAAAGTCTATTATTTTTAACAGAAAAGTGTGTTTATCCCAAATAACATAGTTCAATGACTTAGTTGAGCCAAAAATTAGTTTACAGCCTTATTGTACCTAGAGTAAAAATGTAGAACTCTAGTTGACTTTTTCCAATCCAAATAAATCAATTACTCCCTTATCAAAAAATTAAAAGTTAAAAAAACTCACAAATTCACAATACCTTACATATACACCTAGAAATGTTAAACAGTCTAATCTTAACCCTATAAAACCAGCCCTAATAAGCTTCGGACTAAAAGGGTTAAAACCTTATCTGGTCCTCTAGTATTTGAAACATAATTCTAACCCTAGCGATCCTCGAGCTAAACAGATCATAAAAGGGCTACATAAAAAAATCTAAATTTTAACATATAATCTAAAATAATTATCATAAAATATTAATATTTAAACTAGAACCTAAACATTGTCCATAATTTCATTAAAATTAATAAAAATAATTTAACATAATTACAAAAATTCAAACAACACTTAAAAGTTCACTGGCATTTAAAAGTTCAAATATACTCAAAATTAATACAACTAAATAGAAATTGAAGATAACTTCAATTAATAATAATAATTATTATTATATTATATATTTAATATGTATATATAAAATAAAAAAAATAATACGGGCTAGCAGGCGGGCTCAGTTAACCAGCAGGCTAGCCCATTTAGCCCGCGGGCTAATAGGACCAGGCCAAAAAGGCCCGAATTTAAACAGGTCAATGAAAGTATGACCCTAACCCTGCATTTTTCAGGGTTAAACGGGCCGACCCTATTAGCCCAGCCCGGATTAAGATCTCTACTTACACCCCAACCATTTTAAAATCACAAACTGTGCAACGCATTCACAGTGGGCTCCTAACATCCTTACAACATGTCACTTCTGTTCTCAAGCTTCTCAAACCATTATTTGCATGTTCTTACAATTTTTAGAAATACAGGAGGCTTGCACTGGAAAGATTATGCTTGTTGCTAAATCGATGTTGCATCAATTCCTAGTAACGGCAATTGTAGCAAATTGTCAAGAATAAATTTGAAAAAAAAATTACTAATTATTTTACCAGGGGAGCAAGGCTTTCACAGAACCTGCTTCGTTGAATCATACATCTCCCGAGACAGGAAACTGATTCAAGCTTACACGTGCTAATCTTAGTCCACAACATAACTGAATCAGAAGCACAAATACTCACAATTCTAGTGGGTATTGCGGTTAAGCAACCCTTGAAATGATATATAGAGATCTTTATTTTCTATCCCGAAAATCTCTTCTGCTTTTCTCAAAGTCTCCTGTAAATATGAAATTTAAAGGGCAAGAGAGATGATAGGACATGTTAATTTTTAAAGATATTTTTAAACTATGTTATAGAATTTCATCAAGGAGTTAGCCTGTCACCTCACGCGATTGCCTCTGTGCATTTAATTCCTTTATATTGGTCAGAAATGCACTGAATTGCTCAAGTGATAAACGGCTCCTGCATTTGACAATGTAAAACCCCAAACTTAAGCTAAAGCAACCATTCAAAGATTTTCAGCCACATTTATATAAGAGATCCAAAACTCACCTTGCTTGACGGAAGAATTCTTTTCCATCAATACGAGGTGTGCGACCTACAAAATTTTATCAAATTAACTTGGCAATAGGTACACTGATCTACAGCCAATCACCGCTGTTCTTAAATATAGTAACCAAATCATTGTGATATACAGAAAAAGAAACGGAATATATTTTTGTACTCCCATTAGTTATCCTAATTTTGATTTTAGTTCTTTCAACTTTCATGAAATGAAAATAGTTATGTAACTTTCAATTATTCAACATTTTAGTTTTACAACTGGATATAGGAGTTTGACATGTCCGCATAGCAGAACCTAATTGGTAAACCACATGTTTCGCTTCCTACAACATATTACCAAACTAAGATGATGAAATATTGAAGGTTACACGAGCATTTTCAATTCGTTGAAGTTGAACTGAAAACAAACTATGGGCAACTTACAGACTAAAAGAACAACTTTTCAAAAAAAAAAGAAATATAAGCAATTTTAATCATATGGACCTGGCAATGGACGTCCCCGAGGAGGAGAGTTAGCTGCAGACGACTGCTGGCTGGATGGATACCATGATGACAAAGAACCCCGTCCATCATAATGAGCTGTAGGAGAAGTAGCACCCGAGGTTTTCTGAGGGGAGACAGCAGCTGAGTACCTTCTTGGAGATACGTTATTGGAGACTACCTTCGGAGTTCCGGTAGGAGTGAGACGCGGAGTTATATACGGTGTAATAGAATATTTTTGACCGACTTGCTTGGTAACTGTCACCAAGAAATAACATTATAATATTTTATTTATATCAACATTGGAATGGAATCAGGGAAGCAATCAAGTTCTGAGTACCTTCATCATTTATGCTTGTATTATCACTATTATAAGAATGATGTTTCGTGTGGCCATTTGGGTCATCTAAAAAGCAATGTCATAAATAATATTAGATCAACGATTTCAGATAATAACAGGTGGAATGAAGATTTTGAAATTTACACATCAGGAGGATTTTTTTTTCAAATTACCATTTGAAGAATAGGCCTTGGACACTGATTGGTCATATGTGCCAATGTCAACAGTTTCCGTCTGTTAATGCAATAAAAATTGGTTTTAGCCTCGAGATCAGAACAAATATAACAGCCATTAAAAATGGATAACAAGAATTCTGGAGTTAAGCAGAGGAGTCAACAAATGCAACAATAAGATATCAATATAAGAATTGTATTTAAGCATACCGGTGAATTTTCTTCATTCAATGACTGCATCAACTGCCTTTTAAATGTTTCAAGCTGTGAAAAGAGCAAAAGTTAGACGTCAAACTCAGATGTAACACAGAAAAACTGAAAGTTCAAGTCACTGAAATATTATTAGAAAAATAGAGCGTGACTATATAGTAATTTAACCAAAGTTGAAATGAAAGAAATTCTTTCAACCCTGCTATACTTGCAGGCTCAAAAATTTTGGAATTGGAATATGTGAAAGAACTGGTCAAATTTGAAAACCACCACTTTTAGTCCAATTTGAGTGCCACACTCACAGAAGTACAACTAGAAGATACTAAAAAAGGGTATTGGTCATCAAAAATCAGTGAAACCTTAACAAGATGCAATAATTCAATCCACCATAATTAGACACCAAAATTAGATAGATAGTACATTACTTTATGTGTATATCAAATATAGTGCAACAGTAGACAAAGTGCAAAAAGCCTTTCTCCTCGGACAAGTGATGTCTGTAAACTAGAAAACTGTGAGTAATGATTATTAATTCAATGAACATAACAGAAAAAAAACAACAATTTACTCTCACATGCAACAAATCAGATTACATAAAACACCATTCTTTACACTTCTTGCTTGTCTAGTACATCATACAATTTCAAAATTAAGAGACCAATCTGGTAAAATCTTAATTTCAACTCAATGAGAAACATGCAAAGAGGAAACAGCTGCAATTCGCAGTATCACATCAAACAGAACTTCAAAACACTTTAAACTATCAGCATTTTGCTCAAAATGTTCTTACAGGAAAAGAAATTTTGGAAAAGTTATTACCTTGACCAAATCACGACTGAGCTTCTTTGCAGTTTGAGCCAACGAGTCTCTCTCCTTCAACAGCTTCATCTGCAACCCATTTTGTTAGAAAACCTCAATCACCCAACTTCAAAAGAGAAAAACAAAAAAGAGAAATCTATTTAATTAAAAAAGAATGAGTGTTATAGAATCATACATTATCCTCGCGCGTGATTTTCAATCGGAACTCAGCATCCTGAAAAGCGCCCTCGAGCTGGGTGACCTTTTCCTGAAGCTCTTCAACGAGGTGGTCTTTCTCGGCAAGCTTCTGACGGAGCCTCCCTGCTTCCGACTCAAGCTTTGTCACGCGCGACGCGATTGCCATGGACGTGATTTTACGCGCCAGATCCAGCTGGTCATAGGGGTCCGTGGGAATGACCGACAAAATCTCATCGGGTAAATCGAAATCTGGTCCGGGACGAGCCCCATCGCCGGTACCGTGAGCCATTAATCACCGAATACAATCCCTAATTTCAACGAATTGAGTTACGAAGAATTAGGGAAAAAGAGGGGCTGAATAGAGGGCGTCGGAGACTTCTATGTTTGCAGGAATAATGGGGTGAAGGGATTTTGCGAGTGTAGGGAATTAATTAATGAATTTAAATTTGCAATTGGGCGTTTGGTGAGAGAGAGAGAGACTTGGAATGCGGTGGGTTTGTCTGGGCTGGGGGTTTGAAATTTTGGGGTTTCCCTCCTCTAACGTCGCCTTTCCCAGCGCAATTAATTCCGAAAGTTTTCGATACGAAAACCTCGTTAAATTAATACTCGATAAATTAATAACTTCGCTAAAATTAATAATTTGTCCGGTCTCAAGTTGGGATCAATAAAAATTTGGGATCCAATCAATAAAATTATAAGATAATAATTTTTTTTGATGCACTTGAATATTCTTAAGACAATTTAGTAAAATAAAAATTTATTGTAACTTGCTTTTTCTTGAATTTACTGTGTGTGATTTACCAAGATTTCAATGGATAAATATATAGTGTTGACTTCTATCTATGATTCAATGCATAAATGTTAGTCCAATGCACCATGTTTTTGTATTTTCTAAAACCAATTAATTTAAACAAGTCATTCCAACTTCCACGTGAGTTTGTGTTCATGGAATTCTACTAGTACATTTGTATTTTAACTTAATTTTCATCAATAATTATGCATGTATACTTAAAATTATTCAAAGAATTTGAAACTTTGAAGGTCAGCTGTGCATATACGTTAAAACTTCTTTAAATTAATAAATTATTAATTTATCGATATAATAATATTTCTATAAATTAATAAAATCCTCAGGTCTCAACATTATTAATATATAGAGGTTTTACTATATATTACTCAAAAGTTTTCTAAATTTTGGGAAAAATTATTGTTACTGCATATGATATATGATGCGAAAATTAAAAAATAAAACGGTAATTAAATGTGGTATACGTCAGTGTGGTAAATGTTCACGCGCTCCGATGAGACACGTCATCGGTTTTCGGTCTGAGATAACAAAAAAAAAATGTATTAAACTGAAATTTCTTAAAAGGTTGAGTGTTTTTTTTTTAATAATAATCGTGAAACTCATGATTAAATTGAAAATTCAGTAACATGTGGTGCATATTTACAGAATTAACATTAATATAAATTGAAGATTTTTTAATAAACCAAACATCATACTACATCCGTCCCGTAGGAATTTGCACCCTAAGGGATGACACATTTTTTAAGAAAAATGTGTTTTATATATAAAGTAATTATATATGGGTAAATATGTGTATAAGTTTATGAGTGTGCACGCAAATCAAAGCTTCTTTTTTTAATAGTGTGCAAATTTGTGTGGGACGTCCAAATAAGAAAAATGTACAAATTCCTGCGAGACGGAGGGAGTATATTATAATAGAGCAACACTTGTATAGAGATATCTACCGTAGAAATATTCATTTTTAAAAAATTCCCGGATCTAAACCGGATCGGGTCGAATTTAGACATTTTTTTCCAAAATTTGCGCAACTTGTAATTTCAGGTTTTTTCGCTCCCATGTATGTTACAATTGGGCAAATGTGTGTTACCATTAGACAAAATCTGTGTTATTAATTCTTAAAAAATTAATATTTTGTACTTTTCAAGTAACTATAAGGAAAATATGTATTTTTGTAAGAATAAATATGTTTTACTTAATTTATTTTTTATTTTCTTTGTTGATTTATATTCATAATATGTTGTTCATGTACTAATACATCATTTAATACCTTACATATGTTATATAAAGTACAATGTATATTTTTCTAAGGACAAATAAATGTTTGTATATACAGTAACACACATTTATTATAATTGTACGTAACACACATTTATTATAATTGTAATATATATTTGCAGAAACACGCATTTACTCTAATTGTAACACACATTTGCAGTAATACGCATTTACTCTAATTGTAACACATATTTGCTCCACAATTTGTGTTATTATATGAGCAAACATGTGTTAATGTAGTATAAACAGTATTTTTGTTAAGAACAAATATGTGTTACATTGCATGAAAAATGTTTATTTCTACAAAAACAAATGAATATGTGTAGAAAATAAATTTAGTCTGATTGTAACACACATTTTGCCTTAAAGTAACATGTATTTGCCCAAATTGTAACATACCTGAGAGCGAAAAAAAATGAAATTATAAATTATGCGAATTTTAGAAAAAAAATACCTAAATCCGACCCGACCCGATTTAAACTCGCAAATTTTTTAAAAAATGAATATTTTTACGATAAAAATTTGTATATAAATTTTTGTCATTATAATAATATAATTTGTGGATTTTTAATAAACAAAACACCATGTATCACTATAATATCCATTATAAATTTCTTAAATAAGCACTAATATTGTAATCACTAATTCCACATTAATAAACCCCGTAATAGTAATACCATTTTCATACATATTCCAATCACACCGTAACCATAATTTACACATTTTAGAGCAAGGATGACTGTGAGTACCTAATGAAGTAACCAACTTTAATTATTCATTTATTTTGTTTACACAATTAGCTGAATAGTACAATCCAACAAGTCTGTGTGGACATTCAACAACCTCCAATAATTTGAAAATTTTAAAATGGTGCATTGGTCTTAATTATAATCATGACATTAAAATAATCCAATTATTTAACTTGACAGAATGGTTCAATCCTAACATTTTTTTATGTGTGACGGTTATATACATATACACGAAATTATGAAATCAATCAAAATTTTATGTTCTCATTAATTCTAATGGTACAAAGACGAAATAATAAAATCAATTAAAATTTTCTATTCTTATTAACTTTAACATAAAGTGTTAATCTCGGCTATATAGTTAAAGTGTTTTAATCATGATTCTACATTTTTAAGTTTTATAAATATATATATATTTTATATAAATCTTATAAATATATTCATAATATCAAATACTATATCTTTTTTTAAAAAATTTCAACCGCTCATTTTAATTTCTATACTTCTATAAATTTCAATTTTGTAAAAACTATTATTTAAATCTTTTAACCTTATTTTTTCGAATGTCTCTTACTTCTTCTTATTTATCTTATGATATTATTTATTTTTGCAGGATACGAGTTGTTAACAAGAGACCTAATCATTGATATTATGTATTATTTTTCATACCAAAATTTTAATATACATAGGCTCCATTTGATAGAGTTGAAAATGGTATATTACTGATTTTTATTTTGCTTCAAAGCTACTTGTTAGGCTATACAAAAATAATAAGGATCCATTTGTACATCCGACCCCGGTAAAAAAGAAGGATCATATACTCATATTACACAATTTTTACTGTTCACTGTGTAATAATTTATCTCATTTTCTCCCTTTACAATTTTTGTATATCTTTTATAGCAACCTTTGTTCTTCTCTCTCTACATATTACATTCTACCAAATAAAATTATTTTTTCTCTCTTTATATATTACACCCTATTAAGTAAGATTATTTTTTAATACTAATTTTATGCTAACTTTTCTCTCTATATATTATAGATTGCCAAATAACATTACACAGATTTTAAATACAAAATTTAATTATAACCTTTTGTATAGATTACCAAATAGACCCTAAGGTGTTGATATGCATTTAAAATAGCACACATGTTTTTAGTTTTTACAGAAATACGTTAGATGTTTGTATACATTGAAAGTTTTTATATTTATCAAGTCTATAATAGTACAATATACTGAAATTTCCATATTTTTCACCTCCTTAGTTATATCATTACCAAAAGAAAACAATACACTCTTTTCGTGATTTTTTTTTTTTAATGAAATACCAAGAGCAGATGCAAAATGTCCCATATCCAAGCATTATGATTCACTATTTTTAAAATATGACACAGAATTAGTTTCAATTTGCCCCTATAAGGAGTGTTATTCACGAACTAAATATCACTTGACAAATTCAACTGATAGACTCGCAAATACAGTGTATGAAGCGAACTTAGTGTTTAGATATGAACATACAATTAAAAATTAAATAATATTTCAATTGGACTTTACTTTGTAATGTAATTTTAATTGCCAGTGTGGCACTATCTATAAATTTAATTCACTATTATAATTTATATATTGGACTGATGAAATTTAAATTGACATTTTATTACTTATTTGTATTATATGTAAGTTAATACACTTAAGTTTCAGGTGAAAGAAAATATCTAGTACATACATTTAATTAACAATTTTTTAAATTTATACATATTTTTGAAATGTTATATATAATAAAATATAAACAAACAGATGTATCATGAGCGAATCGAACTCGATTTTTTCTAAAATATCCCTGTATCGCACATTCGCATTTCCGCACCCATGCAACA
Source organism: Prunella vulgaris (assembly GCA_026898435.1). Taxonomy (NCBI): domain Eukaryota; kingdom Viridiplantae; phylum Streptophyta; class Magnoliopsida; order Lamiales; family Lamiaceae; genus Prunella; species Prunella vulgaris. Next base: position 192,416 of record JAPKLY010000098.1, read on the forward strand.
TAGACAATCACGAAAGGTATTAGCTATGAGTATCACATTTCTATGGCTCAACATACACTTGATTCCATAAGTAAACTTGAAAAAAGAAAATGTATGTATATATGTATAATGACAGATGTATCGACGAATAATTTACAAGCGTGACCTTTCCCTGATGATGGGCAGACGAATAGGCAGCCATGGCGTCTTCGATATATAGAGCAAATCAATATTCGAACTGTGCATGTAGCTTCTTCTGCGGTTCCCCAACCTTCAAATTTACGTGCTTTGTTTTCACTCTTAAAATGAGCCAACATGAAGCCTTGTTGAGACACTTCATATAATTACTATGTCTGCATGTGGATGCAGTTATTTAACGGCTCTTATACCAACTGTTTTAACACGGAATCGATACTGAGGCTGAGTATCATCGTCCTCATCTTCATCATCGTCGTCCTCATCATCTTCGCTCGAGTCAATTTGGACACTGTCCCACCTTGAGTAGTCCAGATGAGAGTGTCCTATCGGTTTTGGAACTGTCCTCCAGCCTGAGGACTGTTGATCAGATGGTTGTTTGACCGGATTCCCAGAGGGCAATGTTTCATCTGTTAGATTCGCATTTCCAAAACTACTTTTTTCATTGTTCTGTACTGCAGCACCGCCTGTACTTCCATGGTGTTCCACAATTTCATTTTCTTCTTCATCATTGCCTTCCTGATTCACTTCATCTATGCATTCATCATCTTCTTCAAACTCTGCTTCATCTTCGGGTATTGGAGCAAGGGACTTTCCTTGAACGAAAGACAAGATACACTACTTATTGATAAAGCAGTAAATACTGAGATAAATATGTATATATATGGTTCTGATATGGACCACGAGTTTTATGCTGGTGGGCTCCATAATAAATCCACCAACAGGCATATATCATTACACTGTATATGCTTGTGTGTGTGTGTGTGTGTTAGCACAACATAATAATGAGTTAAAAAACAACGAAATATGCACAATGGTTTTCCTCAGAACTACATTGCACAGCAACATCAAATTAATTGACAGTGATGAAAGAAAAACGTGTTCTAGATACATGTACTCATTTGACATAACATATGAAGGAACCTTTTACATCCTTAGACGCAACAGCAAGAGTACAACCATTAAAAAAGTAACCTAGAAGAATCGAGAGCATAAAAAAAATTAGAATACAATAATACTAGGATTAGCACATTCAGCAATATAGACATATAAATTGCAATGTCAGTCATATAACTTTAGTATACTTGTCCTTTATACGCTATTGAAGCATACACATTCACATAAAAGAAAAGAAAACAAAATGATAAAGCACACAAGCAAAACCAGTACAAAACTACCAAAACTTGCCTACTTAAAAGGTGAAAATTGGAATCATTAACTACAATTCAGAGCACAATGACCAAAAAAAAGGAATAAGTACCACTTGTGTCCTTAGACGGGCTAGGAGATTTTTGTATACTTCTGATGATGGATTCAACTCAATGAGCCGGTTGACATCAAAAAGTGCTGAATGATACTCCTTCAATGTGACCAGAGTTTGAGCACGCAACATCAGTGCTCCAGTGTGCTTTTGATCAAGTTCCAGCACTGAAGTGCATTCTTCTGCAGCCTGCATTAATACAGTGGATCAAGATTAACATGCCAGAGAGAAGTTTGAAGAAGTCCATTAACGTTTCATTCATCATAACACTCGGTCACTTTGATAAATCTTAATACTAAATAATGTAAACAAGAAGTGCTGGAAAGATGGGTAAGTATTAACTAAAGACACTTATTTCATAAGCTAAATTTCAAAAAGTCTCCGCAAATACTATCTTTTTTCGGTCAATCACACGAACATTAAGGAATAAGAAATTTATAACAGTTTCTCAGTCTAAGTGACATTAACATAATTGAATAAATAAAAGAAATAAAAAGATTCTGGGATAACATATACCAAAATATCTAGTTAAGAACACCCCAAAACAGGCACTAGCAGAACCCTCTTCGAGCCATATGACCTATATTCCACGACCTGTGAGTACTGCTATCATGATACCACAATTAATCCAGATTATTTGACAAAGCAATTCTTTCAATCATCCACAAGAAATGCAAACAAATTTCTAGTTTCAATATTCCAGGAAAGTAAAGTTAAATGGCATGGCATGTCCAAGGGGAGTTATTGCAATGATCATAATAAATGAATGCTTTGATATTAACAGATATATATATATATATATATATATATATGTAATCCTTTAGAAATAGAGAAGCATCCAAGGTGCTAGGGGAACAGAGGATAGCATCTCTGCAGGCAAGAGGCAGGCTATGTACTGGAGGCATGCACTTCTGGTGCAAGCTATTCTTTTCTTGTTAGCCCACCACCAAAAATATGAAGATTTGTTACTCAATGTAACATAAAAACCTAAAATGTATGTTTGAATTTGGGATTAAACATTGAGGACTCCATTTATTTTTAAAAAAAAAGTTTAAGAGCAAGAAACTATATTAATCTTTGTCAAGCAAAACGCATATGCTTGACCAACCATCAAAGCCCTCCTCGGCCCAAGCTGACCACCACCATAAAAAATATGAAGGATTTATCTAGTTCTTTAGCATATGTTTTAACTTATAAACAAGTTGCACCACAACTTCAGGAATGCAAGTTAACAAATTCCTAAGGGTATGTTTGTTTTGGGATTTAAGTGGTCGTAGCAAGTCATGATTTTGAAATCCTGAGATGTGAAAACCTTGATGAATAGTAAAAGTGTGTGTTTGCTTTGGGATTTTAGTAGGGTAGGATGTTACTTTATGTCAAATCAAAGTGTGATAATGATTGATTTTATAGGTATAATAATAGGTATTTTATGAGTGTTGTGTTGGAAAGAGTAATAATAAGTTTAATTAATAGGTATTTTTAGGTGTGTATTGAGTTTGGGATGTGAAATCCAGATGTTAAATCACAAACTCGTGTGGAGCGTGATCGCAAAGTCCTACGTCCATCCGAGCTAGTCCCAAAACAAACATACCCTAAAGGAAACACTAGTCCAAAAACAGAAACCAGGTCAAACAAACAAACTTTTCTTGCAATATTTTTTCTATTTTTTCCCCAGTTCAATTCCCAAATATAAAGTATTAAATGCGTATATAAAGAGGTTTCCGTAAACATATACTCAAATTTCATCCCAGGACATCCATTATATCAGGTGTTAGTTAATAACAGGAACAATTTCCTACTTTTCAAGTTAATAACAGGAACAATTTCCTATTTCACTATTATTAGTTTGTTAGTCATCACCAGATAAGAGTAAGACAATGAATGATGAAAATCGTCAAGATTTGCATTTTGCATTGAATAATACAGCTAATACTGTGTTACCACGTAATTTGTATGTTCATATGAGTTAAATACTTAAATTAAGTCAGGATCAGATGCAACTTAAGGCACATAAATGGAATAGCATTCGCATAATACATGCTTAGTCACACATCTTTCCCTTATATATAAGGTAAATAGCAATTACAGTGAACAGTGATCAACCCACTACTAAAACCGGTTAATACAACCATAACTTGCTTCAGAGTTCAAATGTTACATTAAGCATCGTTGAAGCGATGAACTAAACATAAGAATAAGATAACAATATGCGATTATTTATCAACTAACTTCATCCAAAGCAGTACACACCTTGGTAAAGTCGTGGAGTTTGAGATAACAAGCGGCACGATTGCTATGGAGGGCAATCTTCTGGGGACTGGTCTTGGCCATGGAAAGCGCGTCCGTGTAATATTCCAGTGCTTCGTCATACTTGCCTTCTCTATACATCTGATGAGCCCTCTCTATCTTATTCATAGTCGGCGAAGCCGAAGCCATCTCCGATCGAAAATCCAGCACTAATAAACAGCTAAATTTATGCAGATCAACACCGAAAACGCTGATTACGGCGGAACTTCAATCTGTCTAGAAGTATAGAGAAACAAATATAAGCTGAAATCATAACCGAATGGAATCTCTGAAAATGATGAAGAGTGAAAAATATAATCGAATGGAGATAGAGATTGATATGGCTTGTAGAATATGCGTTGAACTTGAGGATAAGAAATCGGGGTATGCCTGTCTGGGCGGAGAAACAGATGGGGAAATAATGGAATGAAAATTGGGGCGGGAGGGGAGGGGAGGGGGCACTCAATGAGGCTCCATATCAGTATGATTTGAGATCGATTTTTCCTTTCGAACACAAAACGACAATGATAATACGGGCCCCCAATTCAAATTTGAGCCCAAATATCCAGTTGGGCCGGTCCCTGAACTGGAAAAGCACCGACGACTAACCTGGCTACCATCGTTACCCAACCACTCCAACCCAATCCAATAAGGAGGTTGATAGGATAGGGATAAAATTTCAATGGATTGTATTGATTGTAATCCTAATTTTAAAATAGTATGTATTTGATATTTATGATTTAAAAAAAAAATTAATTCGATATAATATTTGGGATCAAGTTATCAATTTTTTATAGAATTAGGTGAATTTAAATATCGGACCAGAATTTAATCCTGAGATCAAATCCTAGAAACCAAACACAATTTTATTTAGAATCAAGAACTTAATTCACCATAATCCATGAAATAAAACACCCCTAATAGATAAAATAATTTATTTTTTGAATAAAATAACCCAAGAATGGATTACACCAACTCAAGTGGTAAATTTATTAAAATAATGTAAATTTTAAATTGCGCTGCGGGGTAAAAATTGGGGCATTTGTCATTTAAGGCGATTAAAGTATGTTTTCATATTCATTTGAAAAATGGAAAATCACTTTCCCTTTAAGTTGGTGAGACCCAACCTTTCAAATAAATAAGTGATTATAAGTTGCTAATTATGTTTGAAAACAAGCCTTAAAAATGCAGTCCACGTAAAGCGATTATAAAGAAATCGCTCTAGTTAGGAGCGATCAACTTTTCTTTTTGGTTTAAATCGGATTTCTTTGTTAAGAGACGCACATTAGGACTCATCAATTGTCCGGATAGGAGGTGACTGAGCAAGCATGGATGTCGTGATCTCGATCCACACACCAATTGCTTGCCACAGAGGTGAGTGGATAAGAGGGACAAAACTTGCCAAAGACAAGGCGCATCAGCTGGTGCCATTCGCATGTTATTAGATTCACGAAGTGTTCAATATATATATATATATATGTATGTGTGTGGATATATTCAGCCACGTAAATATGTTTTATAATTTTCTTTATATTGTCGTAGTGAAATCTTCTTCTCTTATTCGAAGTGTTTTTTTTTTTTGTATGACAATCCCAATTCAACATGAGTATTTCAACTCATAGGGAATTCCCCGCATCCACCCTGGGATATAGCTGTCGAATGGATTGGGCCGTGATGTTTTTAGGCCGGGCCGGGTCCGATCTGGTTCTCTTCGGACCACATATTTTCAAGCCCGTCCTGGCCCAAGACGGGCCTCCGGGCTACCAGGCCAAATCGGCCCGATTTTTTTTAATTTTTAATATATCACAATTACATTTAATTTCTATATTAATCTTATTAATTGGTAATTTTGTATACAAATGCTACTCAAATAATTATAAATTTTTATTTAATTTGTCAAAAATAATTTTAATAATTAAAATAAAACTCAAATTTTGATATAATATTTAAACAATAATAATTCAACAAACCTTAATAAACTATAATTCACAAAAATAAATCCAAACAACATTTTTCTAACAATCCTTTATAAACTAACATTCAATAAAAAAAAAAATTAAACAACTTATTCAACGTTCCTCTAATAATTTTGAATTATAATTCATACTAACAAACATAGAAACTTTTAATTAAATAAAATAATATTATCAAGATTCTAAATAAAGTATTGTCAATATTATCTAATTAATATTTTTAACAATACATATTAATTAATTAATTTAGATAATCTATTTTGGTTAAAAATATTTTTTGAGAAACCGTAACACAAATAAAATACTTATTAAAAGTATTTAAAAGAATTTAAAATAGAAAAAAATGAAAATAAAAATAGTATAAGAATATATTAAAAATTCATAAGAGAAACATTATATAAAATAAACTTTAAGAAAACAAACATATATCGGGCCGGGCCAAATAGATCCAGTTCTTTTCGGGCCTATAATTTTTAGGTCCATCATGTCCTAAAAATTGGGTTTTTCGGGTTGGTCCATTGGGCCAGGCCCATTTTGACAACTCTACTCTTGGACATCTACTTCATTCCAATCTAGAGGATCTAGAGGGATCATAACTCGTTTAGCCAACCGTGTTTGTTTTTGGAGTGCAACTGACACTAAGAAAAATATCAAAATACCACTAAAGTAAGTATTTTTAAGTATTTAATCTATTCCTTTTATAATTAATTATTTTAATTATATATTGGAAAAATTAATTTTAACTAGAATTTTGAATTTGTGAATGACAAGATATGGGGTTGAAATTCTTCAACATAGTAGAATTTTTTAATTTTATAACTAGCGATTTGATTATGACTAATATGCCTTACAGAAAATAAATTGTGGTTTTCATAAAGTAATTAATATGATATTCTGTAAAGGGTAGTTATAAATTGCTTAAAAGAAGTGATCATATTTATAAATTGATTCAAAATATTTGCACAAACAAGTAAATTTTTTTAGCACAGAAGCATATTTTAAATTGATAAAAATTAATATAAAACGTTTCACGGTGTAAAACATACTATATATATAAAAATTCACGGATCATTGACCGGGTCGGGTCGGATTTAGGTATTTTTCTCAAAAATTCGCGCAAAGTGGAATTCCAGTTTTTCATTGCCAGATATGTTACAATAAATATGTGTTATTATTAAGCAAAATGTGTGTGTTACAATCAAACAAAATGTTATTTTTTTACATATATATATCACTTGTTTTTGTAGAAATAATATTTTTTCATACAATATAAGGGCAAAATGTGTGTTATTATAAGAATAAATATTACATTTTCATAAATATATATTTATTTGTATAGAAATAGTTATTTAATCTTATAATAACACATATAAAATAGTAAAAAGTGTGTTACTACATGAATCAATATATCTAGCTTTTAAGGGATGATGATTAATTTTTTTTTATCGGTAAATGTTAGTTGTTAGTTGTTAGTAGTTACAAGTTAGTTCGCTAAGTCTCCCAAACACTCCAAGTCAACATTATATCTCCTTCAATATCTCCAAGACATCCTTATATCTCCCTTAATTTGTTCCAAAAGGGAATCGAACCCAGGTCACTACTCAAGTGAGGAGCCCAGTGGCCAGGTGAGCTAACCCACTTGGTTAAATTATGTTGGTCACGAAACGAGTATAATCAGTGTATGGGGGAATACACTGATATCAGATTTTCCAAAACTTCAGGAAAGTGCTCTTTCAAAACTCAGTCAGGAAGATCCTGAGAGTGCTCACTGAACTGATGTTCCATTTTCATTATATCTACCATAATATTTACCACCACGATCTAATCTCACAACTTTTACCTTTTTATCTAATTGTCTTTCCACATCAATGAACACCTTTAGACAGTCCACTGATTGAGACTTGTCATGAATTAGATAAATGTAACCATAACATTAGTAATCATCTATAAAAATGATAAAATATTTTTCACAGTTACAAAAGAGATTATCAAATTAAAGGGCCACATATATCAGTGTGAATAAGTTCAAGAAGTTGAGTGCTTCTCGTGGCTGCTTTCTTTAATGTGCGTTTTATTTGTTTTTCTTTAATACAATCAATACACACGTCCATGTCACTAAAATCCAAATGAGGAAGAATTTTTGACCAACCTCATTAACCTTTGTTTGGAAATGTGACCTAACCTTTGATGCCACAAGAAAGCAAAACTTTCATTTGGTGCACTACGTTTAATGCCTACATCATTTTCTATATGAAATAGAGATTCAACGAACTTAATATTCAAATTGAAACGGTAAAGTAAATCACATATAATACCAGAACCGTAATAGTAATTGTGTTTATACAACGAAAAGCTACCATTTCCAAATTTGAAATAAAAAACTACAATATCCAACTTTCCTACTGAAACAAGATTTCTAGCACATTCAGGAACATAGAGACAATTTTCTAGATCTAGATGACATAAAGTATCCAAGATAAATCTGTAAGTCCCAATGTCCTCTATTTACGCTTTCATCCTGTTGCCCATAAACAAATATTGTTCATTTCCGTTTATGGACTGGATTGAACTGAATCCCTGTAAAACATGTGACACATGAGTAGTCGCACCAGAATCTAACCACCAGGTATTATTAGGAACTTCAACAAGGTTTGATTCAAAGCATACAGACACGTAATGCATACCTTTCTTTTAGGACAATCTTTCTTGAAGTGTTCTGTCTTTTTACAGAAGTAACACCTGTTATGTTGACCACCATCAACCTTCATTGGGGTCTTGTCCTTTTTCTTGTTCTTTTTACCCGGTTTAGCTACTATAACCTTCATCAACTGTGAGATGGATAGAGTGATCATTTATCTTCTTTAATCTCCCTTCCTCTTGTAACAACATAGCTTTTAGCTCTTGAAAGTTCCATTTATCTTTAATGGTTTGTAGTCCACATGGAACTGACCAAATTCAATTGGAAAGGAATTCATGATAAACTGAACCAGAAAAATCTCATTCACATCCATTCTCATAGTCGTAATTAAGTTTTTCTGCTAGGTTGGACATTTCAGTTACATGATCATGGATAGGTTGAGACCAATTAAACTTCTTTGTAGTTAGCTCACTCATAAGGGCTTCCTACAATCAATTTGTCTGCTAAGTCCGACTGGGAATACTCTTTGAGTTTTAGCATAAATTCCCTTGCATTGTTCGTCTTCGGAATCGAAGGCTTAACGTTTCAGCCATGGTCATTTTCATTAGATTTAAACTCAGCCTATTAGACCACTCCCAAGCCTCATATATGGACTTGTCAACTTCTGAGCTAGTCTCAGTAATGGCTGGAGGTATCTGTTCAGTAACTATGGCATAGTCCAATTTCATAACACCTAAGTGAAAATAGATCTGTTCGGACCAATCCACATAGTTCAAACCATTGAATTTGACCACCGCATTTCCCGATGCGAAAAAATTCATTGAAACTACACAATTTTATATATGTTTACCTATTAGTGCTTGAGTTAACTATAATAAAGCTAAACTTGTACTTTAAACATGTACTCAAATTCACCTTTGGGCTAAATTTAAATACATGCACTATTATTGATGCTCAAATAAATTTAATAGACAACCATTACACTTACCAATTAAATTAAGCATGTTATCTTTGGATAAACTTGCAAAATTTAATTTATATGGTAGTCCCTTTTATTTTATAAATTATATCCAATGGTCCACCTTTGGGTGACCTCCTAGTAATATAATTTATAATTTCAATTGTTCAATCAATCCATAATGTCATTCTTTTAATAGCATCAATTTAATGAACAATTGAAATAATACACTTAATTACTTAACTTTGCAAACTAGGTCACTTTGGTGACTAGTTTCTATAATTTAAATCATTTAAGTATATAAAACTTTAATGTTGAATTAATTATATCCAACAAGAATTAATCTAGTTCCTATAATTGGCCCAAATTAAACATAATTAAGGATGCGAATATTTCCCCCCCAATAATTGCATACTTCACCCCCTTCTTCAGTTCACCACCTTTAATTTTTTCAATTTAATCCTTTTCATTATTTTGCAAGTTCACCCCCCATTCAAAAAAAAAGTGTGCAACACATTCTTCCGGCGACGCCCATCGCCGACCTCCGACACCAACACCGTCATAATTTTCAACGGACGCCCACCACCACCGTAGTATTATTTGATGGATAAATTTAAGAGTTTATTAGTTTTAAGGTTTAAATTAGTTTTATATATGGAAGGGTTTGAATAATTCTATATGTTTTGAATTCGTTTTTATTGTTACTATTACAAATATTGGAATTGGAAATCAATTAAAAACTGTTCGGAAACTTTCTTAGGACAAAATCGACTGAAAAACGCGAAAAAAATTCGAACATATTTGTTCCACATTGGTTGGTGGAACAAATGCAAAATGTTCGGAAATTTTTTCCGAACAAAGTACAAATGTTTGGAAATTTTTTCCGAACAAAAGTTCAAATGTTCGGGAATTTTTTCGAACATTTTGCATTTGTTCCACCAACCAGTGTGGAACAAATATGTTCGATTTTTTTTTTAAAGAAAGTTCGAAAAACGTAAGAAAAAAACCATCAATGTGTATATGAAAAACTATTATTATCTTATATTAAAACCATATTGACAAAATAATTTTTTTTAACCTTTTCCTTCGATATATATGGTTCAAGAATGTAAAGTGAGAACCAATAAAGTTCTAGATTTTGAAAGGGAGAGGGGGTGAACTAATCTTCTGTAATTTTGAAATATATTTAAAAGATAATTACATCTTTTAAAATATATTTTTTATATGGTCCCATAATTAATAAATACATAAAGTCCCAATTCAAATCATAATAAATGGAGTAGAAAATATATCATAGCCCATTATGCATGATTATATTCGAGATAATGCTAATGAAGAATTAGTCAATAATTATAACATCATTATCTCTAACCTACTGCATAATATATTTTCGGCAGAAATTCACTCTTCACGAAATGTAATATCAATTCAAAAAAAAAAAAAAGATAAATGTGGATAAATACTAACCACAGAATACGAAATCATTTCTCATATAGCATAATATCATTCAGTAATTCAAGTATACTATTCATCCAACAGAAATATCCTAAACCAAATTTTTAGAATTGGTCAACATTCACCATGCCTTAAATAATAACAATATCATAATCCAAATTAATTTGACTCTTTTACAGGAAATGTAACTTCCCACTATAATCATAATTTCAGTTCCAAAAATTCATAATTAATTCAGAAAATCAATACATAAAAAATACGCTTACATGGTGAAACATAGATGTCTAAACTAGGGCTCTTAAGTTAAATTTTCCATAATGCAATTCATGAAACCGTGATGGAATTGACAAATCTGTAATATGCCCGAGATCTTCCGTCTTATATTTCACACTTGGAATCTTACCAGAATCCATGAATTTCTTTGAGTATTGAATGTTTATGTCCGAGTCCTTTATCGTTCCTGTACAGAGTTCTCATAATTATTTTCTCCGTCTTACGTTTTCTATTATGTGTTCATCTCAATGATGCGGTGAAACCTTTGGCAGAGAGAGAAATGAGTTTTGTTTTCTCCGTCTTACTTTTAGAGAGAAATGAGTCATAACCAGGTGGGCTAGCTCACCTGGCCACCGGGCTCCTCACTTGAGTGAGTGACCCGGGTTCGATTCCCTCTGGGAACGAATTGGGAGATGGGAGATATAAGGTTGGACTTGGAGATATGGGGTATAAGGAGACTTGGTGAACTAACTTAACTGCTAACAACTAACATTTACCGATAAAAAAAAAAAAAACAAAAGTCATAACCGTTTAAAACTCCCCCAACAATTTTTATTAATCCATAACTCCCTTTCATCATCATCACGGGATATTTTCAAATTAAAACTAATTTTTTTTAATTAATATAAAATAAATTTAACATTTAATTATTAAATCTATTTAATTATAGGGACCACTTAATAGCTAAAATAATTAAATATTTTAACATCAACTACTATTTTTGAAGTAGCCAATAAATTGGTAGGAAAAAGCCAAAAGAGACTAGATAAGAAGATGGGAGATCTGATGTGATATTAATATATTATCTCGTGGTGATGTAGTCCTGTCCATTTCTCACCATAAATACCTCTGTCGCCCCAAAATCCACTAGACGATTCCGAATTAGCCGGAATAGGATTATAAATGAATTAAGATAGCGCTTGTTTCAAATTCTTCAACGTTAATGGGAATGAAAATTTTTTTTTTTTACCCTACATATATTGAATATGTGCTTGTATTTATGGTGGTTATATCAATAATGTTGTGCTCCAATTTTGAAAAAAGTGGACAAAAAAGAAGGATGTTGGTTGTGGTATGGGGGATTGATTGAGAAGGATGATTATAAGGTGAAGAGGGGGTAATCAAATGGGGGTGTTGATTACCTTATTTAAGAGGAAAAACAGTGTTATGTACCTCATTTGTTCTCATTAGCTACTATAATTACTACAATTATATCTCAATTCTCATTACCATTGAAGAATTTCCATACCAAGCGCCCCTAAATAATTTTAATTTAATTTAATATTTATATTTATATTTATATTTAAATTTTACTATTTGCATAATTGCATTTGAAGTTTTATAATTAAAATTAAATTATATATATATATATATATTCAATTATTATTTAAATACAAATAAATAATTATGTTATTCAATTTAATATTCTTAAATATTTGATAAAAATATTTGAATACATAAAATATATATAAATATCATGTATACAAACATATATAATTTTATATTATTTATACTGAAAGGTAAGTACTTATTACATAGAAAAATATGGGTTTATTAAATTGAAAATTAATAATAGTGTAAATTTAGTTTAATTATTTCTCACATTTCAATATAATCAATCAACACTTTTCAGTATAATTATCCCTACGAAATTTCTTGTTCTACGATAATATAACATCATGCGTAATATCATTTAAATAAATGCATACTATGTGATTAATAAATGAAAAACCTTAATTAGGGATGTATAAATTGTACAAAGAAATCGACACAAATGTTCCATCCTAAGTAAAAAAAAACCGATGCCATGTTTAGTGATGGTTGGCCTATCATATATCTTGATTTTAACTTTGTGATCCCCATTGTGCGCAGCAACGAAACGTAAATGAAT
>JAPKLY010000098.1:224239-246241 GCA_026898435.1 Prunella vulgaris
TGAAGGTCAGCTGAGGTGCTAGATATCAGCTGATAGATCAGCTGAGGTTAGATCAGCTGAGGTCCAGGTCAGCTGATGTCAGACCAGCTGAGGTGCCGAAATCAGACGAGGACAAAATCAGCAGAGGAGCACCCAGATCAGCTGAGACACGTTCAGGACAGCTATGACTCAACATACCAGCTGAGCCCTGAACATATCAGACGAGGACCACCAACAGCAGCTGAGGTCGTCTGAAGCTGTTGCATAGAAGTTCTATTTACAGAAAGTTAATCATGTCAAGGGGACAAGATCACAACAACATGATTTCCAGAATCATAGGCAATCAATCAAGTCAAATTAGATTGAAGATCAAAGCCAAGATGAAAAGATATCAATCTAGAGATCAAGAATCAATCAAGCCAAGATGGAAAGATATCAACTTGGAGATCAAGAATCAATCAATCACTTTGATTGATTGATTACATATTTATAGGGATTTCAAATTCTAGTCAACTCTAACGGCTAGTATTTGACACCTATAAATATGAGTACCATAGAGAAGATTTAAATAAGTTTTACACAAGATCAACTAGTAGAATCGCTACACAATTCTCTTTGTACTCACACAACTCTACATATTTATTTATCATTTGTAAAGACTTTGTAGAAGTCTAGAAGTTAGATGCAAGTGTGCACTAACAAGAGTTGTAAGAGAGTTTTCTCTTGAAAGTTGTAAGGCAGAAAGTTAGTAAGTGAGTAGATAGCCCCTCAATTCCAATTTGGTTTGAGGAGAGTGGATGTAGGACAGTTGGTCCGAACCACTATAAATCTCGTGTCTTTTACTTGCTTTATTTTAATTGCTCCTACTTGCTGCACTAAATAAAAGGTTTTCATTAAAAGGATTTAATTTAAAACGTTTCCAAACACAAAATCACTGCGCACTCAGCTGATTGTAAAGTCAGCTGTTTTCAAAACAAGAAGACTTAAAGTCTTCTTTAGGGACCAACAGACAATACAATGACTTCATGCAAACATGTGAACTTCTGGCCATGAAAGTAGATGTTGGCGGTGAAAAGCACGCAAGTGCTTCTTTAATGGTGCAAGAAGCTGGCGACAAATTTTGAACAGGCAATAGGCGGTTGATGGCAGCGACAAATGTAACTCGATAGGAAGAAGTTGTCTTTGAAGTTGGAGCAGCAACAACGATCTCTTCAGAGTGCTAAGAATAAGGCATAAGAACTGTCAAATAGCATTCTTATCATCGAGATATAGCAGAAAGCTTGAAGAAGTCCCAGTTGAAGCTTGAGGCTGCTTTGAAGAAATTGGATGACATCAATCCTTTTGCATAGCTTGTATAGGATCCACTTGTATAGCTTGATATGGCCTATTTGTACTTTACTTTGTCTTGCTTCATTGTAATCAAATCTGCTGGTTCATCAACAAATTATGATCGCCCTTTGCCATTTACTTTGCATGTCGCATTTGTTGTTTCAATTTTGTATGAAGCTTACAAACTTAAACAAGACAGTTGAATCATGACTGGAGTTAGAGATTTCTAAGTTGCCTACGTACCTCTACAAAGAGGATCAAGCCACAACGTAGTTCAAAAGAAATTCCAATTTGATTTGGTTTGGGGGCCGTACAAAGTTTATCCTCATGCGGACCAGGAGTGACATACAGTTTAAAGTCGTGAGTCAAGGAGATTTGATTTGTTAGATAGTTTATACTCATATCAGGGAGTCTTCAATTTGCAGATAGTTTAGTCTCGTATCAGGGAGAATTGTAGATAATTTATACTCGTACCAGGGAGTCTTCAAATTATAAACAGTTTAGTCTCGTGTCAAGGAGATTTGATTTGGATTTGATTGAAAGTTTATACTCATATCAGGGAGTCTTAAACTTGTATTTGATTGATAGTTTATACTCGTATCAGGGAGTAGTCCAAACAGTTTAGGCTCTTGTCGAGGAGCATTGACTTGGGTATTTGATAGACAGTTTATACTCGTATTAGGGAGTAGTCCAAACAAATTAGGCTCGTGCCGATGACCATTGACTTGGGCATTTTCAAATAGTCTCTTCAAGCACTATCTTTCCTTGTTGAGCCAGTTGCATGATCTTTTCTTTGAAGATGAAGCAAACTTCAATTGGATGGTCTACTAACCGATGGTACTTGCAGTACTTCGGATCATCAGTTTGTCCAACTTCTTCTGGCCTTTTCATCCTAGGTAACTCGATGACCTCTGCATTGATCAAGTCATCAAATATCCCAGAGAGATCAGAGTCTAAGAATGGATATTCCTTCTGTTGCATATCTTTCAAAGTCAACCACCTTTGTCCTTTGTCGCGAGGTAGATCTGTTATGTACTCCTTACTTGAGGTTTGACATAAGTCTTGTCGTGATGCTTTTGAAGGGTGGTCCTTCGGCTTCTCTTGCAGCCATGCTTAGTCCATGTCGTGAGCTCTTGTTGTCAATTCTTCAAAGGTCTTCGGTTGGATTCCTTGAAGAATGTAGCGGAGGCTCCAGTGCATGCCCTGGATGCACATCTCGATCACTGACGTCTCTGACAGTCTATCCTTGCAGTTGAGGCTGAGATTCCTCCATCGATTGATATAGTCGATGATAGGATCTTTCTTTCGTTGGCGCGTGTTTGTCATTTCGATCATACTAACTGTCCCCCTCGTGCTCTAGAAGTGGTTGAGGAATTCACGTTCCATCTGGTTCCAATTGTCAATGGAGTTAGCCTTCAAGTCGGTGTACCAGTCAAAAGCATTGCCCTTTAGAGAGCGGACGAACTGCTTGACCAGATGATCTTCATATGTCCCGACATTATTGCAGGTCTCGACAAAGTGTGTCACATGCTGCCTTGGGTTGCCTTTGCCATCGAACTGCTGGAACTTTGGAGGTTGGTAGCCGACAGGCATTCTCAAGTTGTTGATCCTGTCAGTGTAAGGGTTGGCATAGCTGTGGCTTGACTTGGAGTCATCTTCGAACTTTCCCTTCACTGTCTCCAGGATGAGTTATATGAGCTGATCAACTTGTATCCCGCCGTCAACTGATATCTGCAGCTCCCTAGCAGTTGGTTCAGTCTCAGCTGTTTAGTATTTTCTTGAAGTCTCCATTTCATCATGCTTTTCAACTTACTTTCCATGAGCGTGACTTGACTCGACACCATCCACTTTGCTAATCAGCTTAGCAATCATAGAATCTTGTTCTTTGACATGGCTGGTGAGGCTTTCAACAGTTTTGAGCAGACTCGAGAGTCTTTCTTCCAAAGTTGAAGTGTCCGCCATCATCACTGTAGCTGCTCCTGAAGTTGATAAGGAGTCTGACTGAGAGCAAGGAGTTGAGCTTGCTGAATCAACTTCATCTTCCTTTCTTGCACGAGGTGATCTATTCCCCACTGAAGAGTTGGTCTGCGAAAAGGCTTCAAACTCCAATCTCTTTGATACGCCTCGTGTGATCACGTTGGCTTCGACTGTCTTTGATGGAGCAACTCTGAAAACGATCTTGCGAGCTGAAGACATATTGAAGATGGTTGATGTAGAGTCTGAAGATAGCTTTTAAGTCTTGAAGAGGAGAGATGAGAGGTAGAGTGATGTCCCACTGGGCGTGCCAAATTTGTAACTAACAATTCTTGTGTAAATAAAAATATTTAGTAACACTTAAATGATATACAATGTAATTTTTTAAATTTTGGGTTCTCTTTCTAACTTGATTCTCTTATTCTTCTTCAACTTTCAATTGACATGATTTGACTTTGACTTGAAACGTTTGGTCCAAGGATGGTGAAGTCTTGTTTTGGATCAAGTGTTGGTCTGTGGAAGATTTTGGTGAAGAACGTCTTGAAGTTGTTGAAGAACGATCTTTGAATCTTCAAGATTGGATTTGAGCTGGAAATGCTTGATCAGAGGGATTTGGCCCTTTACTCCTAGATCGAGGTGCGTTTGTGGATAAACTTGACGATGAACGGTTTGAAGACGGTGATGAACACTTGTTGTCTTCGAGTTGTACTTGGACTGAAACGTCTGATCAGAGAGATGCATCTCCTTGTTTCTGATCAAAGAATGTTTCTGGCTAGATTTGGTGAAGAATGGTCGAAGATGACGAAGAACACTTGTTGATCTTTGAGGTGTTCTTCAAGAAAAACATCGGATTAGCGGGATATAGGCCATTGATCTTGAATTGAACATTGTTTCTGGTTGACTTTGACAAAGAACGGCTTGAATATGGTGAAGAATAACTTGAATCTTCAAAGAACTTCTTCAGATTTGTTGAATCTTCGAAGAATTGGCTTGAATCTTCTTAGCTAGCAGTCTGCTCGTCGAGAGAATTGTTGCTGCTTGCTCGTTCGTCTTCGGTGTGTTGGAATGCATGGACTTGACTCCTATTTATAGGGTAAGAATTTGAAGACCTTCCTTATTCGCGCTGACACGTGGCACGATCTGGTTGGCTGATGCTGTTTTGATTGACAACATTATTGAATCGACCAAATTTAGCTTGATTGATATCCACTGTTTTTTTTATTTATACGAAATATTTATGATTTCGAATAAATAGGGCAAATCAAGCATTTATTGCCGCATACGAGTGTCGAAAGACTCATAATTTAATAATGACTTGTATCATGTACAATAAATATCATTTTGATATTTATTTGATTTATACATGTGTCATTGTTTAGTAGGGTGAAAATTTCATCTACTCTCACACACATCTATTCTAATTGTAACACACATTTGTAGTAACACACATTTATTCTAGTTGTAATACACATTACAGTAACCCATTTACTCTAATTGTAACATACATTTGCAGTAACACACATTTACTCTAATTATAACACACATTTGCAGTAACACACATTATTCTAATTGTAACACATATTTGCTTCTAAGTTTGTGTTACTATATGAGCAAACATGTGTTATTGTAGGATAGAATGTATTTTTGTTAAGAATAAATATGTGTTACATATATTACATTGTATGAAATATTTATTTTTACAAAAAACAAATGAATACATGTAAAAAATATCATTTAGTTTTATCGTAACACACATTTTGCTTTAAAGTAACATAAATTTGCTCAAATTGTAACATACATGGGAGTGAAAAAGCTGAAATTACAAGTTGCACAAATTTTAAAAAATGCCCAAATATGACGTTTTGACCCGCAAGTTTTTAAGAAATTAATAATTTTATGGTAGAAATTTGTATATAAATTTTTATCTTAATTGGTATATTCATAGGAGGGTAGGGTAAAGATTTTAAAAGTCTACTTTTAAAAACCAAATTAGATTGAGTTTTAAATTTTAAAACTCAAATCTAAGGGGGCGTTTTTTATAATTGTAAGAAATTGAAAGAAAATAGGAATGAAAAGGTATGAAATGAAAGTCATAGTTCTCAAATAACTGAACTATGATAGATTACTTAGGGGGCGTTTGACATGATTGTAAGAAATGGAAAGGTAATAAGAATGAAAAGGGTATGAGATGAAAGACATAGTTCTCAAAAAATTGAATTATGATAAATTACTTAGGGGGCGTTTGATATAATTGTAAGGAATGAAAAGGGTATCGGAATGAAAATGGTATGAAATGAAAGTTATAGTTCTCAAATTGTTGAACTATAGTAGATCCTTAGTTTTTGGGAATCAAAGTCATATTAGAGTCATTCCAAACACACACTATGACTTTGATTATCATTACTCATCTTCCAGATGTGCCAACCAAAGATCCTCTTAATTTTTGGAATTAAAGTAATAGTAGAGTCATTCCAAACACACACTAGGACTATTCACCTCTAAAAATTCCCAACCAAACACCCCCTAAAATTTAAAAAAAGAAAAAGAAAAAGAAAACACATCCTATGAGTAAATCGATCCTTCATCGTTAACTTTTTTCAATAATTATTTAATTTACAAAAATAATGGATTTTTTTTAAATTATTGTATTTTTTGTTTTTTAATATGAAAATAGTGTGGTATTCAGTATTATTATGAAAATAAGCAGAAACGTGAATTTTGTTCACGATTTAGAGGAAAACGTGAACTATATTCATGTTATTCAAACGGATAATTAAACACCGTTATAACTTTTAGTTGATGTCATAAAACGTGAACTTGGTTCACGTTTTATGAATTATTACCCTGCCAACTTAGCCTACACTTTCATACCCTATTACTTAGCCTACACTTTCATACCTTATTACAATTCTGACACTCACATACACACCCCTTCCCCCACCTCCACCCCACCCCCCAAAATTATTACAATTTGATAGTAAAACAAACAACAATCCTTGAATTAATTTTTCAGAATTGTTCTTATATTTCGATTTCTTTTAATTTGATTTACTGATGGAACAAACAAGTCAAATTTTGATACTACATCCATGATTACAAAATTTTGAATTCAATAAATGTATTTAACTTTTTTTTTCTCTATTACACAATTCCAAATTTCAAATTTCAAATTATTACACAAAACAACCCTAATAATACTCTATATTCTTACAATTATTCAGAAATAACTAATTTAAATAATCATACAATTTTTTAATTACTGTATGATTATTTTATAAAATATTTTCACAACATAAAATCAAGTTAATTCATTATAGAACCAATAAATTTTTTATTATTATTAAAATTAATTAACATGTATAAACCTAAAATCATTTTCAAATGTATTTTAGAAATTATATTATTTATGTTAAAAAATAACATAAAAAATTTAAATGATGATCCTGCATATTAAAAATTAAAATCAATGGAATTTTTGTATTATTCAAAAATATCATTTACAATTAATTTGTTTATCATAATTAATAACAATGCAATTTCATAATATTTAAATTTAAAATATCATCTTGAAGAATAAAAAAGTTTAATATTTAACAAAAATATAATAAAAGCAAAAATTAATTAATAAAATTGCATAGCACTCATAATGATGATTCAAGTAAAAATACTCAAAATTATTTAACATATCCAACTCTTTAGAGAAATGAAGACATAAGTAATTTAAACTTTTAAATAATTTATTAATTTTCTAATTAATGCAAAATATAACAACATTGAAAAAAATGGTATTAAATAATTGTTGTTTGTCCATGGTATTAGCAATTTGTAAGAATTGGGGTGGGTGCGTGGTAGTGTCAGATTGTAATAATGGTTCATTTTTTCTGACGTCAGCAAACAATTGTAACGGCGTTTTGTCAATCGTTTGTGTATCGTGAATGCAGTTCACGTTTTTCTTTAAATCGTAAACACGATTCACGTTTCTTCTTATTTTCATAAAACTTGTTAATACCACCTTATTTTCATAACAAAAAACATAATAATTAAATAATAGAAAATCAATTTGGGCAACACATTTTACGGTGTCCAACACATTCATCATTGCAGCTTTTTATGGTGACAACGACAGTCTCCTAGTCTCTAGCAAGATAAAAGGAGGCACAGGATCTCCAAAAAATCGCACATCGTAAACTCCCCCTTTTAGCTATCCAATGGCAATTTATTTATATCCTGAAATTCTCTTTATCACCCTCGCCACCATCATTTTTTGTGTTTGGAGAGTCCACAAAAGGAAAACCTGCTACTCCCCGACGAATTGGCCGGTGGTAGGAATGTTGCCGGGACTTGTGCAGAACCGTCACCGGATCCATGATTATGCCACGGATATCATTAGGGAAAACGGCGGCACGTTTCAATGGAGAGGCCCCTGCTTTTGCACCATGGATATGCTGGTCACCAGTGACCCCACCAACATTCAGTACATCTTTAGCAGAAACTTCTCCAACTATCCCAAGGGCCCTGAATACAGGAAGATTTTCGAAGTCTTTGGAGACGGGATTTTCAATGCAGACTTTGAACTGTGGGAACTTCACCGGAGAACCACTCTTTCTTTCATGACTGATTCCAATTTCCACGGTTTGTTGGAGAGGATCGTTTGGGGAAAGGTGGAATCTGGGCTTTTGCAAGTTCTTGATCATTTCTGTAAACAGGGGAGTGATGTTGATTTGCAGGATATTTTCCAGAGGCTGAGTTTTGATAGCATCTGCAAATTGGTGTTGGAGTATGACCCAGGCAGCTTGAGCGTCGAGATGCCCTACATTCGATGCGAGAAGGCCTTCAACGACGTCATCGAAGCTCTGATGCACCGCCACGTCGTGCCGGAGCCCTTCTGGAAGCTGCAAAAGTGGCTGCGAATCGGGACAGAGAAGAAGCTTAAACAAGCGTGGGAGGCCTTCGACCAATTCATATATTCCTGCATCGCCTCTTCCAATTACGAGAGTGGTCACAGCTTGTTAGCCTTGTTCAGTAAGGCCAACAAAAACGGCGATTCTAGAAAGTTCCTGAGGGACACTGCTTTGAGCTTGATGTTCGCAGGCAGGGACACCACAAGCACTTGTCTCACATGGCTTTTCTGGCTAATTGCTGTGAATCCTGAAACGGGAGCCAAGATCCGGCGAGAGATTGAAGGAGAATTGCAGGGGAAGAACTGGAGGCGATTCAGCGTACAAGAGTCGCGGAAGCTAGTGTACCTCCACGCAGCTTTGTGCGAGTCTCTGAGATTGTTCCCTCCGGTTGCGTTGGAGCACAAAGCTCCAATTCGACCCGATAATCTGCCGAGTGGTGATTACATCCAGGAGAATGCTAGAGTGGTGATCTCGTTCTATTCGGTGGGAAGAATGGAGAGTGTGTGGGGGAAGGACTGCTTAGAATTCAAGCCGGAGAGATGGATAACGCCGACCGGAAAGATTAGGCACGAGCCGTCGTACAAGTTCCCGGCGTTTAACACGGGGCCGAGGACGTGTTTGGGGAAAGAGATGGCTTTTATCCAGATGAAAATGGTGGTTGCTGCTATCGTATATAATTACGACTTTCAACTTGTGGAGGGTTATCCAGTCGTTCCCAGTGATTCTATCATACTTAATGCCAAACATGGGTTGAGGGTCAGATTGTCCAAAAGAAATAGGTCTGATGAATGAAACCATGTATGTTTCTGATTGATGGCAGTAAATTCTACTCATTGCTCCTTTCCATAAATATTGCTCTACCTTATCAATTCATGATTATTTCCTATAAAAAAAAAATTCATTATTATTAAAAAAAAATATATATTGCTGTGTAAAAGTGAGTGCATTAGTATAAAAAAATATTTAATGTGATGTGTAAAAGTGATTAGTATATGTGTATAAAAAATGAAAATAATTATTACTTCCTCTGTACATGATAATTGGTCTACCTTGTTGTTGGGTTTGAGTTTTTTAATATGTGGAGGAGCCCAATAGTCAATAATATTGTAAAGTCCAAGTAGGCCCAACACTTGTTGTTATCTTGCCCTAGAAGACATTGAGGGATGAGAAGAAAAAGTGTAGAAAATTTCACTATTCATATTTTTAGAAAATCCAAAGGGCAAAAATCTTGCAGAAGCAATATCCGGAGTTTCAACCGTTGGATCGAGCTGAAATTTTGTCAGCACGTTCGGAATTTGTGGAACTACATTCTGAACGGTGGAGATCGTATTTGGATCTATATATTGATGGGAATAGGCCGTGAACATAAGTTCTATTTTTGGGCGATTCACTTCTGCACAGCTGAGGTAAAAGGGTCGTTTCTCACAAACCAACCGTTGGATCGAGCTGTAATTTGGACAACACGTTCAGGACTCATAGGGATTGATTCTGGATGGTGGAGATCAGGTTTGGAGGTTCCGAGAGTTGTGAACATTAGTCTCCAGTTGATGTATGTTGGGTGAGGTCCTTCTAATCTCATTGTAGTTATCAAGTATTGATTGTCTTGATACACTTGTAGTTGAATATCTGTTGTGGGCAGATTGTAACCTTGGATTTTTGCTCATAGTGAATTTTTGGGTGGACTTCGGTCCCGTGGTTTTTACTCCTCACGTTGAGGAGGTTTTCTACGTTAAAATCGTTTGTGTTGTGTTTGGTGATTGCTTGCTTTGTTGTGCATTATATTCTTAGTATTGTTTCCTACTAGATTCACACAAGAGAGGGATAATTGATCATTCCGCTGCGTAGACGAATACTTTGTTGTTTGATTATTCGTGTGTTTATCCCAACAAAGTGGTATCAGAGCCACAGTCTTTGCTCTGTGCCTTGTGGTGAATATGGAGACCAATACTAGTAGAATTGTGAATTTCAATGGTTCAAATTATCATGTGTGGAAAGGAAAGATGGAGGATCTTCTATATGTGAAAGATTACTATCTACCTGTATTTGAAGCCAACAAGCCTGATGATAAAACAGATGCTCAATGGAATATGCATCATCAAGTGTGTGGTTATATCAGACAGTGGGTGGATGATAATGTGTTGAATCATGTTAGTGGAGAAACAAATGCACGTTCACTGTGGGAAAAGCTGGAGCAATTGTATGCTAGAAAAACAGGAAACAATAAGTTGTTTCTAATCAAGCAGTTGATGAATATGAAATTCAAAGATGGTAATCCTATGACTGATCACTTGAATTCATTTCAAGGCATCATTAATCAATTATCTGGAATGAACATCAAGTTTGAAGATGAAGTACAAGATTTGTGGCTTCTCGGTACATTGCCGGATTCATGGGAGACATTCAGGACATCTTTGTCTAATTCAACCCCCGACGGCACCATTACCATGGAAATGGTTAAGGGCAGCATCTTGAATGAGGAAATGAGAAGAAAATCGCAGGGCTCTTTTCAGCAATTAGAGGTTTTGGTCGCAGAGAAGAGGGGGAGAAGTAAAAGTAGAGGTCCAACAGGCAAACAAAAAGGTAGGAGCAAATCCAACAGATATAGCAACGTTGAGTGTTGGAATTGTCACACTCCAGGACACATAGCGAAGCATTGTAGAAAACCCAAGCAAGATGACAAGAAAGATAAATGAAAAGAAAAGAAGAATGAAGAAGCAAAAGATGATGATAGAGTGTCTGCTGCAACAAGTGATTTTCTTATCTTTCATGACTATGAAACTATTAATCTTGCATATCATGAGAGTAGTTGGGGGGTCGATAGTGGTGCATCCATACATGCCACATCTCGTAGAGTCATGTTTACATCCTACATGTCAGGTGATTATGGAAATGTTAGGATGGATGATGATGGCTTAGCTAAAGCCATTAGTGTTGGAGATGTATGTTTGCAGACTTGCAATGGTGCTACGCTAGTTTTGAAAAATGTGAAGCATGTGCCTGATCTTCGATTAAACTTGATATCTGTTGGGAAACTTGATGATGAAGGCTTCTGTAGTTTGTTCTCTGATGGTCAGTGGAAGCTCACAAGAGGTTCTTTGGTGGTTGCTAGAGGCCAAAAACATTCTTCGTTGTACTTGATGCAAGCAAAGCTACTTGATCACTCAATAAATGCAATTGAAAATGAAGGGATAATCGAGTTGTGGCATAGCAGACTCAACCACATCAGTGAGAAGGGATTGAAGATATTAGAGAAGGGAAATCTCATTCCAGACTCGAAGAATGCATCTCTGAAGAAGTGCTCTCACTGTTTGGCAGGAAAGCAAACTCGAGTTGCTTTCAAGACCTCGACTCCCTCCAGAGCATCAGGTATACTTGATTTAATTTATTCTGATGTTTGTGGTCCTATGAAAACAAGAACTCTTGGTGGTGCTTTACATTTTGTGACTTTTATAGATGATCACTCAAGAAAGACGTGGACCTACACATTGAAGATGAAAGATCAAGTGCTCGATGTATTCAAGCAGTTTCATGCCTTAGTTGAGAGGCAAACTGGGAAAAAGTTGAAATGCATCAGATCGGATAATGGAGGGGAATACATTGGTCCTTTTGATGAGTATTGCAAGCAGCAAGGTATCCGACATCAAAAGACTCCTCAGTTGAATGGACTTGCCGAAAGGATGAATAGAACATTGGTCAAGAGAGTAAGATGTCTGTTATCAGAAGCAGGATTGTCTACATTGTTTTGGGGTGAGGCTCTAAGCACTGTTGTACATGTCTTAAATCTTACTCCATGTGTTCCTTTAGACTTTGATGTTCCAGACAGAGTTTGGTCGAGAAAGGATATTTCCTATGATCATTTGCGGGTCTTTAGATGTAAAGCATTTGTGCACATTCCCAAAGATGAAAGGTCTAAGCTAGATGTGAAAACTCGACAGTGTGTGTTTCTTGGTTATGGCCAAGATGAGTTCGGTTACAGATTTTATGATCCTCTGGAGAAGAAGCTTGTCAGAAGTCGAGATGCTGTGTTTGTTGAGGATCAAACCATTAGAGATATCGAGAAAGTGGACAAATCAGTTTCTACACCTAGTGATGACTTGATTGACTTGGAAATTGTTCCTCATGGTCAAGGTCAAGTAGATGTTGCAGAGGAGAATCGGGATCAGCCTGATTTCGATGAAGATGAGGATATCGATCATCCTTTACAAGATGAAGAGGATACCGATCAGCCACAACCACCTAATGTTCCAGAACATGAGGTTCAAGAGCCACCTAGAAGAACCAGCAGAGCTCATGTACCTTCTAGGATGTATCCTCCTGATCAGTATGTGCTCTTGACTGATGAGGGAGAGCCTGAATGCTATGGAGAAGCAATTCAAGGAGTACACAAGAACGAATGGTTGGAAGCAATGTAAGATGAGATGAAGTCCTTGCATGAAAATGACACATTTGATATGGTGAAACTACCAAAGGGAAAACATGCTTTGAAGAATAAGTGGGTGTACAAGATAAAGCAAGATGAACACACGTCAAAGCCACAATTCAAAGCTAGATTGGTTGTCAAAGGTTTCAGTCAGAAAGCGGGAGTTGATTTTGAACAAATTTTCTCTCCGGTTGTTAAGATGTCTTCCATTCATTTTGTGCTTGGTTTGGCAACTAGCCTTGACTTGGAGATTGAGCAGATGGATGTCAAAACTGCTTTTCTTCATGGGGAGCTAGATAAAGAGATGTACATGGTGCAACCTGAAGGTTTCAAGGTGAAGGGTAAAGAAGACCACGTGTGCAAACTGAAGAAAAATCTCTACGGTTTGAAGCAAGCACCTAGATTGTGGTATGAGAAATTTGAGTCAGTTATGGGGGAGCAAGGCTACCAGAAAACCATTTCTGATCATTGTGTGTTTGTTCAGAAGTTCTCAGATGATGATTTTATCATATTGTTGCTCTATGTTGATGATATATTGATTGTTGGCAAGAATGTTTCAAGAATTGACAGGTTGAAGAAACAATTGAGCAAATCCTTTGCCATGAAGGATTTGGGGCCAGTCAAGAAAATTCTTGGCATTAACATCACCCGAGATAGAGCAAACAAGAAGCTACACTTGTCACAAGAGAAATACATTGAAAAGGTGCTTGATAGATTTAATATGAGCAAAGCTAAAGTGGTTAGTTCTCCTCTTGCCACTCACTTTAAGCTTGGTGCTCATCATAGTCCTTCGACAGATGAAGAGAAACAAGAAATGAGAAGAGTCACATATGCTTCAGCCATGGGAAGCTTGATGTACGCAATGGTGTGTACGAGGCCAGACATAGCTCATGCAGTTGGAGTTGTTAGCCGTTATTTGTCTAATCCGGGAAAGAAGCATTGGAATGCTGTGAAGTGGATAATGAGATGTCTACGAGGTACATCTGGTTTGAGACTCACCTTTGGAGGTGGGAAGCCCGAGTTAGTTGGCTACACCGACTCAGATATGAGATCATATGTGGACACCAGAAAGTCAATTTCTGCTTACCTAGTGACATTCGCAGGTGGCGCTGTGTCATGACAATCAAGATTGCAAAAGTGTGTTGCACTCTCCACAACAGAATCAGAGTACATTGCTGCAACGGAAGCATGTAAAGAGGTGTTATGGTTCAAAAGACTTATGGAGGAGCTTGGGCTGAAGCAAGAGAGGTACATAGTATTTTGTGATAGTCAATGTGCTATCCATCTTAGTAAGAATGCAGCGTTTCATTCAAGATCGAAGCATATTCATGTGAGATATCATTGGATGAGAGATGCCATCAATGATAAGTTGCTTGAGCTTGAAAAGATTCACATGAATGACAATGGTGCTGATATGATGACCAAAGCATTGCCTAGGGAGAAGCTCGAGGTGTGTCGTGTGATAGCCGGAATGGCTAGTCTCTCCACATAATCGAAAAAGGGGGAGATTTGTTGGGTTTGGGTTTCCAAATATGTGGAGGAGCCCAATAGTCAATAATATTGTAAAGCCCAAGTAGGCCCAACACTTGGTGTTATCTTGCCCTAGAAGACATTGAGGGAAGAGAAGAAAAAATGTAGAAAATTTCACTATTCACATTTTTAGAAAATCCAAAGGGCAGAAATCTTACAGAAGGAATATCCGGAGTTTCAACCGTTGGATCGAGCTGAAAATTTGTGAGCACGTTCGGAATTTGTGGAACTACATTCTTAATGGTGGAGATCGTATTGGAGCTCTATATTGACGGGAATAGGCCGCGAACAGAAGTTCTGTTTTTGGGCGATTCACTTCTGCGCAGCTGAGGTAAAAGGGTTGTTTCTCACAAACCAACCGTTGGATCGAGCTGTAATTTGGACAGCACGTTCAGGACTCATAGGGGTTGATTCTTTATGGTGGAGATCAGGTTTGTAGGTTCCGAGAGTTGTGAACAGTAGTCTCCAGTTGATGTTTGTTGGGTGAGTTCCTTCTAATCTCATTGTAGTTATCAAGTATTGATTGTCTTGATACACTTGTAGTTGAATATTTGTTGTGGGCAAATTGTAACCTTGGATTTTTGCTCATAGTGAAACTTTGGGTGGACTTCGGTCCCGTGGTTTTTACTTCTCACGTTGAGGAGGTTTTCCACGTTAAAATCGCTTATGTTGTGCTTAGTGATTGCTTGCTTTGTTGTGCATTATATTCTTGGTATTGTTTCCTACTAGATTCACACAAGAGAGGGATAAGTGATCATTCCGCTGCGTAGACGAATATTTTGTTGTTTGATTATTCGTGTGTTTATCCCAACACTTGGTTGTGCACGGTTATTAAAAAAAATAGATGTTGATGTGTAAAAGTGAGTGTATTGGTATAAAAAATATTTAATTATTAAAAAGCATTTGATGTGGACAAACACTTATATACAAATTTCTACTGATCTAAGATTCGTAAAAATATCCATTTTTGAAAATTCGTGGGTCTAAACCTGGTCGGGTCGAATTTGAGTATTTTTTCCAAAATTCACGCAGCTTGTGATTTTGCTCCTAGATATGTTACAGTTTGGACAAATGCATGTTACTTTAAGGCAAAACGTGTGTTACAACCAGATTAAATGCTGTTTTCTACACATATTCATTTATTTTTGTAGAAGTAAATATTTTTCATGCAATGTAACACATGTATATGTTACATTGTGTGTAACACATATTTATTCCTAATAAAAATACATTTTATCCTATAGTAACACATATATACTCATATAATAACACAAATTGAGGAACAAATATGTGTTACAATTAGAGTAAATATGTATTATTGCAAATTTATGTTACAATTGGAGTAAATTTGTGTTACTGCAAATGTGTGTTACATCTAGAGTAAATGTGTGTTACAATTAGAGTAAATGTGTGTTACTGCAAATTCATGTTACAATTAGAGTAAATGTGTGTTACAATTAGAGTAAATGTGTGTTACTGCAAGATCAAATGTGTGTTACTGTATACACAAACATTTATTTATCCTTATAAAAATATATATTATATTTTATATAACATATATAAGGTATTAAATGATGTATTAAGTACATGAATAACATATTATTAACATAAATTAACAAAGAGAATAAAAAATAAATTAAGTAACACATATTTATACTTGCAGAAATACATATTTTCTTTATAGTTACTTGAAAAGTACAAAAAATTATTTTTTTAAGAATTAGTAACACAGATTTTTCTTAATTGTAACACGCCTTTGCCCAAATTGTAACATACATGGGATCGAAAAAATATATTATTAACATAAATCAACAAAGAGGATAAAAATATATTAAGTAACACATATTTATACTTGCAGAAATACATATTTTCTTTATAGTTACTTGAAAAGTACAAAAAATAATTTTTTAAGAATTAGTAACACAGATTTTGTCTAATTGTAACACGCCTTTGCGCAAATTGTAACATACCTGGGAGCGAAAAAATATATTATTAACATAAATCAACAAAGAGAATAAAAAATAAATTAAGTAACACATATTTATACTTGCAGAAATACATATTTTCTTTATAGTTATTTGAAAAGTACAAAAAATTAATTTTTTAAGAATTAGTAACACAAAATTTGCCTAATTGTAACACGCCTTCGCCCAAATTGTAACATACCTGGGAACGAAAAAACCTGGAACTACAAGTTGCGCGAATTTTGGAAAAAATGTCCAAATCTGACCCGACCCGGTTTAGATCCGCGAATTTTTAAAAAATGGATATTTCTGTTGACATGGAGAACTAATACAATGGACTTCGGCATAACCACCAAGGCTTGATAGACCGCGAGAGCTCGCTAGACCCACGAGGACTAATCGCGAAGGTACAAGGAGGCGGCCAAAACCGGTAAGCTCCACCTCAACAAACACTTCATGTGGACGGGTGAATGCCAACGAGCCTTCGAAGACATTAAGGCATACCTGGCGGATACGCAGGTCCTGTCAAATCCGGTACCTGGAGAGAAATTATACCTCTACCTAGCTGCGTCGGAGGTGGCCATTAGCTCCGTCCTGGTCCGAGAAGAAGCGAAAACACACCTACCAGTGTACTATGTAAGCCAAGTCTTACACGAAGCTGAGTTGCGATACACCCCAACAGAGAAGCTGGCTTATGCACTGGTGATGAGTGTTAGAAAATTGAGGCCTTACTTCTTTGATCATCCAGTGGAGGTATTGACAACATTCCCACTAAGGCAAATATTACAACGCCCGGACACCACCGGACGCCTGCTGAAATGGTCACTGGAGATTAGCCAATACGGTATAACCTACGCACCCCGAACAACGATCAAGGGACAAGTGCTCGCCGACTTTATCGTCGAGCTAACTTTTCCACAAGATCCGAGGAGGGGGCGTATAGCTCCGTGTCACCTCTATGTGGACGGGTCGTCGACCAGTGTAGCAGCGGGCGCCGACGTGGTCTTGATCAGTCCGGACAGACAAGTCTTCACCTCCGCAATCCGGTTCAACTTCCGAGCAACCAATAACGAAGCGGAGTATGAAGCATTGATAGCTGGACTTAGACTATCATTAGCTGTGGGGGCTACCAATCTTCAAATTTTCGGAGATTCCAGTATGAGGCAAAGGACCAGCAGATGATGACCTACCAAAAGATAGCCGCGCACCTGATCTCGATGTTCACACAGGTCTACATCAACCAGAAACCGCGGCTAGAAAACACACAAGCAGATGCCTTAGCCCGGCTAGCTACCAGCAATGGCGAAGCCGAATTCACGGAGGTTCTGATCACCACACTGAAAAACCCCTCGACGTTCGATTACAAAGTAAACCAAACCTCGAGTGGGGGGCAGGAGGACAGTGAAGATGGTGAAGATTTGTGCACTCCAATCCAAAAATATTTGACAGACGGAACAACCCCCGTGGACACCTGGGAAGCTAGCCGGCTAATAAAGCAAGCTGCCAGATATACACTGCTGGACGACCAACTCTACAAACGTGGATTCTCTCTACCCCTACTCAAGTGCCTAATTAAGAAGCAGGGGTCCGAAGTGTTAGAAGAAATTCACGAAGGGATTTGTGGGAGTCACGCTGGGGTGCAAGCATTGACATACAAGACGATCAGGCAGGGCTACTATTGGCCCACTATTCGCAAAGATGCCATCAGCTTCGCGCGAAGGTGCCGGAAGTGTCAACTTTTCGCACCTAACATCCACTCCCCAGCCAACCAACTGAAGCCGGTTTTCAGCCCATGACCTTTATCGACTTGATCGGCCCATTTCCACCTGGTAGAGGCAGTGTAAAGTTCGCTGTTGTAGCAGTAGACTACTACACTAAGTGGGCTGAGGCCGAAGCTCTCACAACAATAACCCAAGAAAGAACCTGATCTGCAGGTTCGGACTTCCCCAGTCGATCATCACAGATAACGGAAGGCAGTTCGACGGTCAAAAGTTGAGAGACTTCTGTAGTTCATGGAACATCAAGAAACACTACTCAACTCCATACCATCCACAGTCGAACGGCCAGGTCGAGGCGGTGAACAAAATTTTGAAACACATATTGAAGCTCCGCCTCGAGGAAAAGAAAGGGAGCTGGGCAGACGAACTCCCGGAGGTCCTATGGTCTTACAGAACTTCCTACCGGGCCAGCACCGGAGAGACCCCGTTTGCCCTAGCCTTTGGAACTGAGGCGGTGGTACCCGTCGAAGTCCAAAACAAGACTTGGAAGGTGATAGGATATGATGAAGAAAAGAATGACGAAGCCCTGGCAGTAGAGAAGGATCTGATCGAAGAGACCAGAGCTTCGTCAGAAATGAAGAACGCCACCTACAAGCGTAGAGCAGAAAAGTATTACAACTCTCAGGTCCGAGACCAAAAATTCAAGATCGGAGACCTGGTGGTGAAAAAGAAGTTGATGGCCCCACCAGGTGTATTCGGTTCAAACTGGGAAGGACCGTTCCGGGTCACCGTAGCCTGGCCGAATGGCACTTATGACCTCGAAGACACAGAAGGCAACGCCTCGTCATACACCTGGAGTACGGCCCACCTGAAAAAGTTCTACCAATAGACTAGAATCTTGTAATAGACTAGTCGAAGGTTCGCATCAGAAATGTTGATGGCAACCAGTGTAAATTACGTCGCTATAAAAAGTTAGAGAATTTGTGAAATCAGAAAAATTTGCCAAGTGTCCGGACCTGCGTAGCTCGCCCCCTACTCGAGCTACCTCAGGTCGCCCACTGCCCAGAAGAGCTCACCAACCCCAGCTCGCCCGAGCACTCAAAAATCCGTGATGCGCAAGGACCAAGGTCCCAAACGTTGTAATTAAATAGCTCGAAGGCAAAGGCCAAAGTGCCTAAGGTCTCGAAGGTACCCTTCTTAAAGGGTTGCTAAGCACCTACTGCCACAAGTTAGAAAAATTCACAAAAAAGACGAAAAATGTCTAAGGCAAGGTTCATGAAACCCAACAGCCCAGCGTGAATCAATCGAAGTGCAGCTCGCTGCCCTAAGTGGTCTAAGACGAGCAATTCACGGCCCTAAGTGGTGTAAGACGAAGAATACACACTCTCAAAATAGAGATACAATTCGTAGTCGTAAGTGACGTATAACGAACGATTCGCTTCTCAAAGTAGAATAAGACGAACAGTTAAGTACCCATAAAATAAATAAAAATGAGCTATTTTGAAAATTATAACGTAAAAGCGCGAAAATGAAGTGCAAAGAGTTGGACAAAAATGCTCGGTTTCTATTCAAAAGACACTTAGGAAATTTCAAGGCAAAAATACTTGAAAATTCCTAAGTGTTCGAAGTGGTGCTGGCCACAAAGGCCGACCAGCTGGCCATCTTTGAACTACAAAAGTATGCTCCTTCTGGGCGAGCTATACAAAGCCCGGCCAGCTCTAGCTACTTAACAAAATTAAAAGCCTACAAATATGGAGCTCCTTCTAGGAGAGCTATGGAGTATGGCGACCTATAACAACTTAGAAAATGAAAACTAATCTAAGAAAGCAAGAAAAAGCTCAAGCGTCCGGAGCAGCGGAAGGGGCTTCGGAGGGAACCTCGCCGGAGGGGTTGGCGACCTGGGCGGCTGGGAGAGCGAGCTCGGCATCCGAGGTGATGTTTCTAGTAAAGCCCACTAGTGTCAAGCTCGCTGATGTTGATCATCGTATCCTCGAGAGCCTCCTGCATTTGCTCCATTGTGGGCGGGGTTCGAAGCTCGCCCTCAGCACCCTCGGCGGCCTCCCTGATAGCATCCTCGGCGGTCAGGACCTCGTGCGTCTGGATGATGTTAAATTTTTGGCGAGCAGCATCGAGGTTGATCCCATAGCCGGCGAGGTCCCCTATGTTTAGCTCCGTTCCGGGAGGGATCTTAGCCTTGGCCAGGTAATCGTCGAACTCAGTCACCAAGGCCTCCCACTCACTCTCATTATTTATCCGCGCCCATTGGAAGGAGCGGATAACCTCGGCGAAGCAAAGGACATAGCCCTTGTCAGTGGCGACCACCTCGGCGAGCTTCAACGCCTCAGGAGTGATGGTGGCATCTGAGCGGCCCCTGTGCTCGGCGACCTCCAAGGCCTTGGCGGCGACCTCCTCATGAAGTTTCGTGCACTCCTCCATATTCCCTCGGTTTTGCTCCCGAAGGATCTTCACTTCATCCTGGGTCCAGGCGAGCTGCTCATCTTTGGAGGCGAGCTGTTGACGAGCTTGCTCGAGCTCAGCCTGCTGTAGGCGGAAGTCAGCCTGGAACTTCTCCATCTTTTTGACAGCGAGCTGCTCCGCCTCCAGCGAAGCCTTCGCCTTAGCCTCCATCCTAGAGAGCTCATCGACGGCCTTCTTCCGCTCGTCACCCGCCTTGTTGAGCAATTTCTTCGCATCATGGCGAGCTTTATCTGCGGCGGTAACTTCATCAGTGACGAGCTGGGCCGCCGCTATCGCCGCACAGGCATAGTGCATCGCCAGCCTCGCCTTGTCGGCGGGCTTCTGCCTCTCAATCATGGCGAGCTCAGAGGCAGAAAGGTATTTGGGGGCCTCAGTGAAGATCCGGTGAGCTGCCCCCTCTGGAAGGTCCCTTGGCGAGGTCAAAGCTTTACACCTCTCGGCGGTGTGGAGGGACTCGGGCCGTTGCGGGAGCTCGGCAGGAATGTATCTACAAATATCCAAAAAGTTAGCAAAAATCATAGAAAGCTATAATGAAAGCTTCCAACTTCAAAAAGAAGCTCGCCCTCTTACCCGAACCTATCGGGGTTGAGCCCGAGGAGGGTGTCATCCCGGATAGGGACCCCGTAGGGAGACGGCGGGGGTGCGCTCTGAGGAGTTAGAGGCGCATGAGTAGAATGGGGCATAAGAGCTCGCCCTGACCCTCCGTGAGTCGACCCGGAGCCCCCTCGGTCACTGTGCTCAATGGAGCCACCCTCAGCCCGAGCCCGCTTGTTGGAGCGAGCTTCATCCTCGCTCACTCGGGGGCCTTCCCCCCGATGGAGAGTCCGCTTGGTCTGATGAGGCGGAGGCTGAGAACCCCGCTCGGGACTGGAACCTCGTCCCGCCCCCTTTTTAGTGGTGGCGACATTCTCTTTAGTAGGGGGAGGTGCCGAAGTCTTCTGCGAGCCTGACCCCCCGGCCTTGTCTGCGGCCTTGGTGACCTCCAGCTTCTTGGTCGCATCCAGCACTGCCCCAGATGGAATACCTTCCCTGCCCGGGCGAGGTTTGCCCATTTTTAGTTGGCGGGCTAGGAAATGATAAGCCTCAGGGACATCGATAGGAGGGAGCTCGGCAGCAGGACCTACACCTACAAAATGAAGGTAAGAGATCAGTGATCCGGCGAGCTCCTCTTACAAGACTACGAGCTATTCAGACTTGAAAATTTTGAGGTTTAAAACCTTGAGCAGCAAGGTGATGGGGCGAGGTGATGAGACCGGTGAGCCTACGACAATGATGTTGGCACAGGTGCTTGATCTCGCGATCTTTCTTCTCTCGCAAGCAACAAACAGTCCGCACGAACTCAAAGTCGTCTGAGATCTCTGACTTCCCGCGGCTTGACTTATGGCACTTCAGACCTGCAAAAAGGTAGATTAGATTAGTAAATCTAATCCAACGCACGCACACCGAAGTACACCACCTACAGCTCGCCTCCCCATATTCCTCGGGAGTAAGGATACGCCCTCCGCGTCCATTGGAAGCTCACCAGTCCCCTCCAATGAAGAAGAACTGTTCTTTCCAGTCCCGGACCTTATTGGGGAGGTCTCCCAAGAACTTGTCCCCCGGGCGAGCTTGGAAGGAATAGTATCCTTTCTGTTGGTCCCGAAATGAGTTAAATCAGTGTATGGGGGGGAATACACTGATGTCAGATTTTTCTGAAAGACTCAGAAAAC
>JAPKLY010000098.1:274962-309866 GCA_026898435.1 Prunella vulgaris
TAAGTAACACATATTTATACTTGCAGAAATACATATTTTCTTTATAGATATTTGAAAAGTACAAAAAATTAATTTTTTAAGAATTAGTAACACAAATTTTGCCTAATTGTAACACGCTTTCGCCCAAATTGTAACATACCTGAGAGCGAAAAAACCTGGAACTACAAGTTGCGCGAATTTTGGAAAAAATATCCAAATCTGACCCGACCCGATTTAGATCCGCGAATTTTTAAAAAATGGATATTTCTGTTGACATGGCGAACTAATACAATGGGCTTCGGCATAACCACCAAGGCTTGATAGATCGCGAGAGCTCGCTAGACCCACGAGGACTAATCGCGAAGGTACAAGGAGGCGGCCAAAGCCGGTAAGCTCTACCTCAACAAACACTTCATGTGGACGGGTGAATGCCAACGAGCCTTCGAAGACATTAAGGCATACCTGGCGGATACGCAGGTCCTGTCAAAGCCGGTACCTGGAGAGAAATTATACCTCTACCTAGCTGCGTCGGAGGTGGCCATTAGCTCCGCCCTGGTCCGAGAAGAAGCGAAAACACACCTACCAGTGTACTATGTAAGTCAAGTCTTACACGAAGCTGAGTTGCGATACACCCCAACAGAGAAGCTGGCTTATGCACTGGTGATGAGTGTTAGAAAATTGAGGCCTTACTTCTTTGATCATCCAGTGGAGGTATTGACAACATTCCCACTAAGGCAAATATTACAACGCTCGGACACCACCGGACGCCTGCTGAAATGGTCACTGGAGATTAGCCAATACGGTATAACCTACGCACCCCGAACAGCGATCAAGGGACAAGCGCTCGCCGACTTTATCGTCGAGCTAACTTTTCCACAAGATCCGAGGAGGGGGCGTATAGCTCCGTGGCACCTCTATGTGGACGGGTCGTCGACCAGTGTAGCAGCGGGCGCCGACGTGGTCTTGATCAGTCCGGACAGATAAGTCTTCACCTCCGCAATCCGGTTCAACTTCCGAGCAACCAATAACGAAGCGGAGTATGAAGCATTGATAGCTGGACTTAGGCTATCATTAGCTGTGGGGGCTACCATTCTTCAAGTTTTCGGAGATTCCCAGTATGAGGCAAAGGACCAGCAGATGATGACCTACCAAAAGATAGCCGAGCACCTGATCTCGATGTTCACACAGGTCTACATCAACCAGAAACCGCGGCTAGAAAACACGCAAGCAGATGCCTTAGCCCGGCTAGCTACCAGCAATGGCGAAACCGAATTCAATGAGGTTGTGATCACCACACTGAAAAACCCCTCGACGTTCGATTACAAAGTAAACCAAACCTCGAGTGGGGGGCAGGAGGACAGTGAATGTGGTGAAGATTTGTGCACTCCAATCCAAAAATATTTGACAGACGAAACAACCCCCGTGGACACCTGGGAAGCTAGCCGGCTAATAAAGCAAGCTGCCAGATATACACTGCTGGACTTCCAACTCTACAAACGTGGATTCTCTCTACCCCTACTCAAGTGCCTAATTAAGAAGCAGGGGTCCGAAGTGTTAGAAGAAATTCACGAAGGGATTTGTGGGAGTCACGCTGGGGTGCAAGCATTGGCATACAAGACGATCAGGCAGGGCTACTATTGGCCCACTCTTCGCAAAGATGCCATCAGCTTCGCGCGAAGGTGCCGGAAGTGTCAACTTTTCGCACCTAACATCCATTCCCCAGCCAACCAACTGTGTTGGTCCCAAAGGCAGGTTTTGGGAAGAATACACTTGAACAAGTCTAGAAGGGGGGGTTGAATAGACTTGTAAGTATTCAAAAACCTTTTTCAAATTTACTGATTTATTCAGAAAAACAGCAGACTACTTGAGGTAATCTGAATTTTGAAAATAGTGCGCTGTGTATAGTGCGGAAACGTTTTAAAGAGAATTTGATTTTAAAAGATGTGCACAGATAAAAACAGAAAGAAAAACGAAGAGACACAGGGGTTTATAGTGGTTCGGACCAACTGTCCTACATCCACTCTCCTCAATCCAACTTGGACTTGAGGGGCTCTCCACTAACTCACTTACTCACTTGCTTACACAATTTTGAGAGTACTACTCTCTTTACAACTTGTCAATTCTATAGTTGCAATTGACTTCTCACAGCTTCTACAAAGCTTTTACAAAAGATAAGTATTGATGGTGTTTTTTGATCGTAAGTGATAAAACTGACAGAGTATTGGCTAGCTTAATGTGCGTGTAAATCCTATATTGAAATTATCACAATTACTCTAATTTATAGGATCAAATAACTAGCCGTTGGAATGGACTAGAAATCTGAGATCCTATAATCTCGTATTCAATCAATCATTGTGATTGATTGAATTTCCTTCTTGATTCCCGTCAATCTTCGCGACCTTCAATCAATCAAGTTTGTCCCCTTGATTGATTGATCTTGTATTCTGGGAATCTTCCTTTTATATCGCAAGTTAACCCTTTAAATTGATTCCGAAGAATCTGGGCTGAGCACAGGACCTCAGCTGATCTGTCTCCTCAGCTGGTGTATCAGTCTGCTGATACTTGGACTTCAGCTGATGTGCAAGTCTGCTGGTGTGCACCTCAGCTGGTGTTCTTGACTTCGTCTGAATAAGTCTTTTATCCATGGTCCTTGTCTTGTCTGCGACGTGCTCTCAGCTGATCAGCTAATCTTCTGATATCAGCTGATCTGCTCTTCAGCTTATCGGCTGATGTAAACTTCTCTGATGATCTGCATTCGATGCTCCAGTGTCAGCTGAATGAATCTTCTGTCTTCTAAAATCGGCTAAGTCCACAAGATCTCAGCTGATCTTCTCTTCTATGAAAGCTTCGGATCTTCTAGGCAGCAAGGTAGGTTCCCCCTTACTCGAACCTATCTAATCCTAACTATTCATCAGCTGACTAACATGTTCAGCTGGTCCTATTACAAGCTGATTTGTTTTATATCATCAAAACATCTAACACAGATATCCTAACAAACTGAAGTCGGTTTTCAGCCGATGACCTTTCGTGAAATGGGGTATCGACTTGATCGGCCCATTTCCACCTGGTAGAGGCAGTGTAAATAGAGATGTTAAACGGGCTAGCCCTAACCCTATAGGGCCAGCCCTAACGGGTTTCGGGCTAAACGGGTTAGGGCCTTATCCGGTTCATTCTTAACGGTCCTCTAATATTTGAGACCTAACCCTAACCCTAGCGGTCCTCGGGCTAAACGGGTCATAAACGGGTCATGTCATAAATAATAAAAAAATCTAAATTTTAACGCATAATCTAAAATAATTGTCATAAAATGTTAATATTTAAACTAGAACCTAAACATGGTCCATAATTTCATTAAAATTATTAAAAATAGTTTAATATAATTACAAAAGTTCAAACGTCAACACTTAAATATTTAAAAGTTCATTGGTATTTAAAAGTTAAAGTATAAATACTTAAAATTAATATAACACCTAAATAGAAATTGGAGATAACTTCAATTAATAATAATAATAACTAATAAGTATATTATATATTTAATTGATATATATAAAATTAAAAAATTATGCGGGCTAACGGGCGGGCTCGGTTAACCGGCGGGCTAGCCCGTTTAGCCCGCGGGCTAATAGGGCCGGGTCAAAAAAGCCCGGATTTAAACGGGTCAATGAAAGCATGACCCTAACCCTGCATTTTTCAGGGTTAAACGGGCCGGCCCTATTAGCCCAGCCCGGATTAACATCTCTAAGTGTAAAGTTCGCTGTTGTAGCAGTAGACTACTACACTAAGTGGGCTGAGGCCGAAGCTCTCACAACAATAACCCAAGAAAGGATGATTGGCTTCATATGGAAGAACCTGATCTGCAGGTTCGGACTTCCCCAGTCGATCATCATAGATAACGGAAGGCAGTTCGACGGTCAAAAGTTGAGAGACTTCTGTAGTTCATGGAACATCAAGAAACACTACTCAACTCCATACCATCCACAGTCGAACGGCCAGGTCGAGGCGGTGAACAAAATCTTGAAACACATATTGAAGCTCCGCCTCGAGGAAAAGAAAGGGAGCTGGGCAGACGAACTCCCGGAGGTCCTATGGTCTTACAAAACTTCCTACCGGGCCAGCACCGGAGAGACCCCGTTTGCCCTAGCCTTTGGAACTGAGGCGGTGGTACCCGTCGAAGTCCAAAACAAGACTTGGAAGGTGATAGGATATGATGAAGAAAAGAATGACGAAGCCCTGGCAGTAGAGAAGGATCTGATCGAAGAGACCAGAGCTTCGTCAGAAATGAAGAACGCCACCTACAAGCGTAGAGCAAAAAAGTATTACAACTCTCAGGTCCGAGATAAAAAATTCAAGATCGGAGACCTGGTGGTGAAAAAGAAGTTGATGGCCCCACCAGGTATATTCGGTTCAAACTGGGAAGGACCGTTCCGGGTCACCGCAGCCTGGCCGAATGGCACTTATGACCTCGAAGACGCAGAAGGTAACGCCTCGTCATACACCTGGAGTACGGCCCACCTGAAAAAGTTCTACCAATAGACTAGAATCTTGTAATAGACTAGTCGAAGGTTCGCATCAGAAATGTTGATGGCAACCAGTGTAAATTACGTCGCTATAAAAAGTTAGAGAATTTGTGAAATCAGAAAAATTTGCCAAGTGTCCGGACCTGCGTGGCTCGCCCCCTACGCGAGCTACCTCAGGTCGCCCACTGCCCAGAAGAGCTCACCAACCCCAGCTCGCCCGAGCACTCAAAAATCAGTGATGCGCAAGGACCAAGGTCCCAAACGTTGTAATTAAATAGCTCGAAGGCAAAGGCCAAAGTGCCCAAGGTCTCGAAGGTACCCTTCTTAAAGGGTTGCTAAGCACCTACTGCCACAAGTTAGAAAAATTCGCGAAAAAGATGAAAAATGTCTAAGGCAAGGTTCATGAAACCCAACGGCCCAACGTGAATCAATCGAAGTGCAGCTCGCTGCCCTAAGTGGTCTAAGACGAGCAATTCATGGCCCTAAGTGGTGTAAGACGAAGAATACACACTCTCAAAACAGATATGCAATTCGTAGTCGTAAGTGACGTATAACGAACGATTCGCTTCTCAAAGTAGAATAAGACGAATAAGTACCCATAAAATAAATAAAAATGAGCTATTTTGAAAATTATAACGTAAAAGCGCGAAAATGAAGTGCAAAGAGTTGGACAAAAAATGCTCGGTTTCTACTCAAAAGACACTTAGGAAATTTCAAGGCAAAAATACTTCAAAATTCCTAAGTGTTTGAA
The DNA here is from genome assembly GCA_026898435.1 of Prunella vulgaris. Classification (NCBI taxonomy): domain Eukaryota; kingdom Viridiplantae; phylum Streptophyta; class Magnoliopsida; order Lamiales; family Lamiaceae; genus Prunella; species Prunella vulgaris. The sequence goes on from JAPKLY010000098.1 coordinate 280,210, forward strand.
GTGGTGCTGGCCACAAAGGCCGACCAGCTGGCCATCTTTGAACTACAAAAGTATGCTCCTTCTGGGCGAGCTATACAAAGCCCGGCCAGCTCTAGCTACTTAACAAAATTAAAAGCCTACAAAAATGGAGCTCCTTCTAGGCGAGCTATGGAGTCTGGCGACCTATAACAACTTAGAAAATGAAAACTAATCTAAGAAAGCAAGAAAAAGCTCAAGTGTCCGGAGCAGCGGGAGGGGCTTCGGAGGGAACCTCGCCGGAGGGGTTGGCGACCTGGGCGGCTGGGAGAGCGAGCTCGGCATCCGAGTTGATGTTTCTAGTAAGCCCACTAGTGTCAAGCTCGCTGATGTTGATCATCGTATCCTCGAGAGCCTCCTGCATTTGCTCCATTGTGGGTGGGGTTCGAAGCTCGCCCTCAGCACCCTCGGCGGCCTCCTCGATAGCATCCTCGGCGGTCAGGACCTCGTGCGTCTGGATGATGTTAAATTTTTGGCGAGCAGCATCGAGGTTGATCCCATAGCCGGCGAGGTCCCCTATGTTTAGCTCCGTTCCGGGAGGGATCTTAGCCTTGGCCAGGCAATCGTCGAACTCAGTCACCAAGGCCTCCCACTCACTCTCATTATTTATCCGCGCCCATTGGAAGGAGCGGATAACCTCGGCGAAGCGAAGGACATAGCCCTTGTCAGTGGCGACCACCTCGGCGAGCTTCAACGCCTCAGGAGTGATGGTGGCATCTGAGCGGCCCCTGAGCTCGGTGACCTCCAAGGCCTTGGCGGCGACCTCCTCACGAAGTTTCGTGCACTCCTCCATATTCTCTCGGTTTTGCTCCCGAAGGATCTTCAGTTCATCCTGGGTCCAGGCGAGCTGCTCATCTTTGGAGGCGAGCTGTTGACGAGCTTGCTCGAGCTCAGCCTGCTGTTGGCGGAAGTCAGCCTGGAACTTCTCCATCTTTTTGACAGCGAGTTGCTCCGCCTCCAGCGAAGCCTTCACCTTAGCCTCCATCCTAGAGAGCTCATCGACGGCCTTCTTCCGCTCGTCACCCGCCTTGTTGAGCAATTTCTTCGCATCATGGCAAGCTTTATCTGCGGCGGTAACTTCATTAGTGACGAAAGCTGGGCCGCCGCCATCGCCGCACAGGCATAGTGCATCGCCAGCCTCGCCTTGTCGGCGGGCTTCTGCCTCTCAATCATGGCGAGCTCAGAGGCAGAAAGGTATTTGGGGGCCTCAGTGAAGATCCGACGAGCTGTCCCCTCTGGAAGGTCCCTTGGCGAGGTCAAAGCTTTACACCTCTCGGCGGTGTGGAGGGACTAGGGCCGTTGCGGGAGCTCGGCAGGAACGTATCTACAAATATTCAAAAAGTTAGCAAAAATCATAGAAAGCTATAATGAAAGCTTCCAACTTCAAAAAGAAGCTCGCCCTCTTACCCGAACCTATCGGGGTTGAGCCCGAGGAGGGTGTCATCCCGGATAGGGACCCCGTAGGGAGACGGCAGGGGCACGCTCTGAGGAGTTGGAGGCGCATGAGTAGAATGGGGCACAAGAGCTCGCCCTGACCCTCCGTGAGTCGACCCGGAGCCCCCTCGGTCACTGTGCTCAACGGAGCCACCCTCAGCCCGAGCCCGCTTGTTGGAGCGAGCTTCATCCTCGCTCACTCGGGAGCCATCCCCCCGATGGAGAGTCCGCTTGGTCTGATGAGGCGAAGGCTGAGAACCCTGCTCGGGACCGGAACCTCGTCCTGCCCCCTTTTTAGTGGTGGCGACCTTCTCTTTGTAGGGGGAGGTGCCGAAGTCTTCTGCAAGCCTGACCCCCCGGCCTTGTCTGCGGCCTTGGTGACCTCCAGCTTCTTGGTCGCATCCAGCACTGCCCTGGATGGAATACCTTCCCTGCCCGGGTGAGGTTTGCCCATTTTTAGTTGGCGGGCTAGGAAGTGATAAGCCTCAGGGACGTCGATAGGAGGGAGCTCGGCAGCAGGACCTGCACCTACAAAATGAAGGTAAGAGATCAGTGATCAAGCGAGCTCCTCTTACAAGACTACGAGCTATTCAGACTTGAAAATTTTGAGGTTTAAAACCTTGAGCAGCAAGGTGATGGGGCGAGGTGATGAGACCGGTGAGCCTACGGCAATGATGTTGGCACAGGTGCTTGATCTCGCGATCTTTCTTCTCTCGCAAGCAACAAACAGTCCGCACGAACTCAAAGCCGTCTGAGATCTCGGACTTCCCGCGGCTCGACTTATGGCACTTCAGACCGGCAAAAAAGGTAGATTAGATTAGTAAATCTAATCCAACGCACGCACACCGAAGTACACCACATACAGCTCGCCTCCCCATATTCCTCGGGAGTAAGGATACACCCTCCGCGTCCATTGGAAGCTCACCAGTCCCCTCCAATGAAGAAGAACTGTTCTTTCCAGTCCCGGACCTTATTGGGGAGGTCTCCCAAGAACTTGTCCCCCGGGCGAGCTTGGAGGGAATATTATCCTTTCCCTTCCCTCACTTGTCGGATCACGTTGAAGAGCTCGCTGATCTCCGCCGTGCTCAGCCGATTCTCATAACCCTCAAGGCCAAAGATGGTCAACGCCGCCAGCAGACTGCTCCATGCATTGGGAGTTAGCTGCGTTATGGCGAGGTTCGTGTCCGCCAGGAATTGCCCGATGATGGGGTGCAGGGGCAAGGTGAGCCCGGCCTTCAAGGTGTGGTAGTTGATGGCTGTGAGTCCGGCAGGAGGGAGGTCGGCACGCTCTTTATCCCCGGGAGCATACATGAAAATGTCTAGAGGGATGCGGAACTTCTTTCGAATCTCCGGCAACGCTTACTCGCTGATAATACTCTCCACCCCGGTCGCATTAAGGTAGGACTTGCCAGCGGCCTTGCGAAAAGTTCACCGGGGCAGAGGGAAGCTCGCCTCATGGGTTGCCACATACTCCCTCCATCCGAAGTCATGGACGACATCGGCAGGGACTTGATGCTCAGGGAGTCTAGGGAATGAAAAACCGATAAACCAGAGGTACACATAAGTAACCTCTGTCCCCAGGTCACCAATGTCCTCCTCGTCAACCTCACGAGCCAGCTCGCTGGCATGGTCATCGGCCTCGGCGACCTCTTCTTGAGCCTCGGCCTCGGTGACCTCTTCGTGAGCCTCGGCCTCGGCGACCTCTTCCTCATCAGGGGCAACGGCTCCCCCAGAAGCTCGCTCGGAGTAATCCCAAAGCTCTCGGAGCGGGGATTGCTCGCCAAAGTTGGTGGCTCGCTCACTGGAGTCGGAGCGAACCTCGCCCGTGAGATCGCGGCTGCTTGGGCGAGCTACAGAGCTCGCCCCGGAGCCCAACGAGATTATCACAGGGGTCACTTGGGGAATGGGGCGGTCGTCAGTCATAGGTGCCTTCCCCAAGTTACGGTTCAAAGCGGTACGGCTCGAAGAGTTCTCAGACATGGGGAATAGGTTGTCGGGAGTGTTCGGTTCTTAGGTCCAAAAGTCCAGAAATGTCCAAAATCTCCGGAGAACTCGAAGGAATCAGAAAAAGGAAGGAAGAAAAGGAAGAAAAATGAGTAATCTACCTTGAGGAACGCCCGAAGAATCGTCGGAAGCAAAGGAACTGTTCGCCGAAAAATTACTCGGAAGCTGAGGATGCGAAAGTGAGGAATGAGGGAGGTTCCTCCTATTTATAGACACGGGGCGCGAGCTTGAGTTTCTCAAAAGACCAGGGACCGATTTGCAAAAATTTGAAAGATAAACCATTATTATAGGCGGGAACCGAGGCCTCAAAAGGCGTGCACGATGCCTGGGATCCCGCACCACGTCGGTCGAGACAACCGCCATGGCGGAGCTCGCACGATAGCTCGACACTCGCCCGAGAGTAGTTCGCCAGGGCCCGAGTTCTCCAGCTCGCCCGAGAGTAGTTCGCCAGGGCCCGAGTTCTCCAGCTCGCCCGCACATTGGACGAAGTCATGATGCACGCTAGCTGGGGGGCAAATGTTGACATGGCGAACTAATACAATGGACTTCGGCATAACCACCAAGGCTTGATAGACCGCGAGAGCTCGCCTAGACCCACGAGGATCCGGAGCTCGCCTACACGGGGGCAGCTCACCCAAGGAGCTCGCTCCTGCCCCCTCGAGGACCTCGCCGAGGTCCGTCATCACAAGGCACCCGAAGATCGTGTAAGATATTGGAGCTCGCCCAAGAGCCCACCTCCGAGCTCGCCTAGGAGCTAGCCTCGTAGTGTATTAAATCCCGATGGTTGCGCTCTTTTTCCCTCTGTCCAGTTTATCCACAAGGGTGGTTTACGGCGAGGTTTTTAATGAGGCCCATCTAGTCTAAGGTATAGTAGTAGGACGAGGCATAACAAAGGGAAGCAGTGTGAGAGACCAAGGCGAGGGTAAAGAACCCTCGTCAACACCGGAAGCCATATAGGCTCGTAAGGTGCCATCTCACACTCGCACACCTATAAATAAGACATCTCTTGTACAATTCCAACAATTAATACATGTCCTACACTTTACTTTCTCTCTCTAAACTCTCACTCTCTCTCTCTCTACATTATCTCCTCCAAGAACACAAAATCTTAGATTATTGTTTGGTAGAATTAATACGATATAATAGCCACATAAACGAACAAGATTAGTAAATTCTATCAACAATTTCTATGGTAGAAATTTCTACACAAGTGTTGCTCTTTGATGTGATGCGTAAAAGTAAGTATATATGTATAAAAAATAATTAACTTTTTTATTTTAGGTAAGCGGATTATTTGTTGTGAACAATCGTTTAAAGTAAGGTGGATCATTTATCGTGGATGGAGGGAGTATAAAATTTTCATTTTAAATAAGTAAAACATTTATTATGGACTGTCATTTAATACAACTTGAACATGTACCGAAAACAATGAAATCCTGTATCACTTTCTGTAATTCATGCTTTTCCGTCACGCCAAATAAATCCAAATTGATTGAGGCAGGCATTCATTAAGGCATTTATCCGGATGGAGAAAAAAAGTGGATGTGGCAAATCCTGTTAATAGTATATTTGTGTTTGGTTTGAATTGGATGTGGTAGGGGTGGATGGAACTTTATGTCAAATCAATACTTTTTGGAGATGATGATGTATTATTTTATTATTGTTAGTTAGTGAAGTAATGATTGATTGATTGTATATTAATTATATTTTGTTGTAATACATAAACAATTTTTTTAAAAAAAAAACCTTGATAATTAATAATTTTTTAGATAAATTAAAATAATAATAAATAATATAAAACCAGTGTATATATAATAAATAAATAAATAATTTGATAATAAATTATGTATATATAATAAAAAATATTTTCAATTCTAAATCACAAATAATTACTAATAGTAGAGGTCTTGTTATACTCCAAGATAATAATTGTAAGCATATAAAAATTGCACCCACTTAAATAATGACATGTGTATAAATTAAATAAATATTAACATATATGGCTATTTTAATTTTGAGGATTTACCAAATTTATTTTCTAATTAAATAGTAAAATGATATTTATTGTACACGATACAAGTTGTTATTAAATTACGAGTCTCCCGGCACTCGTAAATAGCAATAAATGGCTGATTTGCCCTATTTATGAAGATAGCGAAAATCAATCAAGCTAAATTTGATCGATTCGCAAATTCTGTCAATCAAATCAGCATCAGCCAGTCATATCGCGCCATGTGTCAGTGCAAGAAATGAAGGTTCTTCACCTCCTACACTATAAATAGGAGGCATTTCATGTTCATTTGAAGTGGTCCACACCCATCGAAGACGAACGAATAGCAGCAATCCTCTCGACGAGCAAAACTGCGAGCTAAGAAGATCCATCGATCCAGCTCTTCGAAGATTCAAGTTGTTCTTCGTCAAAACCCTCCAGAAACACCGTTTGATCCAAGACAAGAGGCCAAATCCCTCCGATCAGACGTTTTTCTTGAAGAACACTTTGACGATCATCAAGCGTTCTTCGCCATCTTCAATTGTTCTTCGCCAAATCCAGCCAGAAACATCATTCGATCAGAATCAAGGAGCTCAATCCCTATGGTCAGACGTTTTCAGCCGAAGAACACCTCGAAGACTTCAAGTGTTCATCACCGTCTTCAAAAGCGTTCTTCATCAAATTCATCCACAAACACACTCCGATCAGAGATCAAGGTCCAAGACCCCTCCGATCTAGTGTTCAAGGTCAAATCCATATTCGAAGATTCGAAGATCGTTCTTCATCAAATCTGAAGCGTTCTTCACCAGAATCTTCCAAAGACCAATGTTCAATCCAAAACAAGACGACTTCGTCCTTAGATTAAGCGTTACAAGTCAAGCCAAGCCAAAGTCAAAATCAGACCAGAGCCAAGTCAAAGTTGAAGGAGAATCAGAGGAATATAGCTAGAAAGAAGAACCCAATATATTCCAATTAATTCAATTGTATATCATTTCAAGTGTTAATAATATTTTATTATTTTACACAAAAATTGTTATTACAATAATCTTAAATGAAATTTAAATATATTTATAATATTAATTAATTACATATATATAGTTTATATATATTAATAATTAATATATATATATATATATATATATATAATAGGATATTATAATATGTAAGAAAATATATAATTAAAATTAATTCTTATTTTATATTAATTGATATGAATTAAATAAAAATATATGTGATATATGTGAAAAAGAGATAAATAAAATGTATTTGATATGTAAGATAAAATTGATGTGATTGGTATTGAATTATGTGAAATAGGGTTGTAGATGTATAATAGGGAGTGAATGTGTATTTTGGATGTGATGAGATGTGCAAGTCCAAAAAATGGGTGGGATGAGGGAAAATCCGTCCCCCATCCGAATGGGGCCATCTGTAAACAAACACACCCTAATTGTTCACGGGAGTGTATGTGACAATAATTAAGATGTACTCCCGCCTCAGTCCACTGGACTTGTGCCCACCATCTACACTGTGCGTCTATGTCCACAATTTTTGGCACGATTTTTAATGAAATCTACTCTATTCATTAAATTCGTATCCGTCCCCCAAATTTATTCCATGTGCATGGACACAAATTTTAAGAAAGTGAGATAAAATAGATAAAATGGGGATATTGTGGAATAATTATGGGGTCCACTTAATAATAAAATAATTGTTTGTGAGTGTGATAATAAAATAATATTTTCTAAAAGAGGAATGAGAATAAATTTGTGGGACGGACGAAAGAAAGTGAGAATAAATTTGGGGACGGAGGGAGTAGTATTTATAATATTTCTTCTATTTCACGGGAATTTGTATATTTTTTTATTTGAGCGTTTTATACAAAATTAACACATTACTAAAAAGCAAATATTGATTTGCATGCATACTCACAAATCTATATACATATTTACTTATATGTCACTACTTTATATATAAAATATATTTATTTGTAAAAAATATGTCATTTTGTAGGGTAAAAATTCCTACGAGACGGAGAGAGTATTTTATTAAAAATTTGATAAAATAAAAAATAGAGATATTGTAGATCTCATTTATTTATGTAGGTGTTAATTGGTAGCCAATATTAGATGTTATAGATTTTATCAGTAAAATTCATACAATGTTATCTGGTATGGTGTAATAGAAAAAATATATAAAATAGTATTATTGGTCATGTAACAATGGAGATGATATTGTTGAACATGGAACAAATAATCAAGTAGGATAAACACTGAACAAATGATAAAGACACCAAGATATTGCAAGGACTAGGACTTCAAAAGGAGACTGTAATTATAAGCTAATGAAGTTGTTACTGATTACAACCAGAGTGTAGGACAAAATTTTGGCGAGGAATTGTGTATTGCTTCGTATGTAAGTTTTAGTTTTGTGTGTGAAAATGGTGTATTAATCCCCTGAAATCGTCTTTTTTTCTCTCAGCTTCTAAGAGCTAGTATTTATATGTTGTGGGGGATAGCGTGACATGCATGGGCCACACACTTATATATGGTCCCCATAGTCTACCAATTCAAATCGTGCACTGCAAGGTGGACGTCCTGCGTAGCGCTAGTCCCCTATATTGTTCCAATGGGAGGGTGCCCAGCCAGACCATCTTCAATCAATTTCTTCATATGAGCTTCCTGACCACCTAGTGCTTCGGTGATTAATTTCTCAGTCTGGGCTGATATGACCGCCAACTCCATGGAACGCTAAGTGTCAAGTGCCAGAAATTTCTCAAAAGTCTCACTCCTGGAACTGACGAACTCATCCTTCACTGTAGAGGTCTCAAACTTCAACTTCTTAAAGTCTGATCCTTGGCACTTGATCTTCTTCAGGATCTTCTCAGACAGAAGAGACAGACCCTGAGTCTTGGCCTTCACAACCTTTTTGCCCTTGGATTTTGACGGGTTTTCCTGAGCAGTTGGGTCTCTCCTGAAGCCTCAGTAATCCCGGCCCGGGAATTACATCATTGGCTAGTGCACCTTCTCCCAAGGTGACAACCTGGATCAGTAGCATGAGGAACTGATTCGGTATGTTCCTGAGTCTTATCCTGCGATTGGCCAACCTTAGGACAATACTATTGAACCACCCTGATGAAATCCTCAGGCCTAAGAATTTGGGCGGAGCTCTTGATGACGAAAGCATCGCACAACTATTGCTCTTCAGCCTGAAGGGCATCGAACCTTTTCCTCTCGAGCAGTGTAATCAGTTCAGGATACGTCGCCTTCCGGATGTAGACGTTCATTCTCAGCTGTACAATCTCCTCCTTGTATGCTCCTGACAGGTCAGGGAGGTGCTTCTCCACGAAACGAACAACCTGAGAACGAGCATTAAGCTCAAAGGATGTCAGCTACGAAAGATCAGGAGTGCCCTCATCCTCCTCATCAACGGAATTCAGATTCATTATTTAAGGATCCGAGGTTCCTGCCCCTTTGGACGGCAGTTGCACTAACAAGGGCACATCATAGTCTGGGCCCCCTGTCTCCTCTTCAGGTTCCCCCTGAACATCATCAACCCCCGTCTGCTCCTCCTGAGCATTTCCTTCCTCTTTCTCTTCTTCTCTCTCTTCCTCGTTCTCTACCTGAGCCAACTCCGGCTCCTGTTCCCCCTGCTTCTCAGGACCCTGAACACCTTCAGGTGCGATTTCAACCTGAGCCTGAGCAGGTTGCTCAGCTCCTCTCTCCTCCAAAACCCGAACCTGAGTAGGTTCAGCTGCAGGTACTGGGGCAGGCTCAGCGATGGTCACTTTCTGACTCTCCTCTTCGATCTCCTCCTCTATCACCTCATCCCTGAGCATGGTGATAGGCTAAGGCTTGGCCTTAGGGGCTTTCTTCTTCACCACCTTCTTTTCAGCAGACTCCGATACTGAAGCTTTTGCCTTGCCCTTCCCTCGCTTAACCTTTGGAGGGTTAATCCTCTTCTTAACATCTGCCTCATCCCTGAAAAGAATGAGCTTGGCAGGAACATCTGTTAAGTCCATAGAATCGACATCTTCAAAGTCCAGCGTCTGAAGCATGACAGACAACCGAGTTCCGCAGTGTATACTGATTAGTGATTTGTGTTCGCACACAAATGCACTTTCCTACAAGTGTATAAGATCGTGTAGTGGTAAGCTGTCCAAGTTATAAAATATCGAATCCACGGGAAGCAATGAGACAAGTCTAATCCTAAGATGTGTGTGTGAGTTATGAATTAAATTAATAAAAATGAAATTGCAAATTTGATTTCTATCTAACTACAAAATGAAGCAAAAATAAAATAAAGCAAGCTAAGAATCTAAACTAAAATGTTACTGCTTCGAGTGTATTCCACCCAAAGCAAAGAGCATAGCTCATAACTAGTGGATGAAAAGGACTAACTGAAATAATGGGCATTAATTCAAGTTAACATAAATTGATTAAAAATGAGACTAAAATGAAACTATAGTTACTAGAACTAATTGAGACAAAAGACATAACATGAATAAATGAGACAATCATTAATAAATCTAACATTGAATTATTGAAATAACAAAATAAGCATAAATCCTAATTTGAACTTTAAATTAAAATCCAAACGAATACAAATAAATTCTGAAAATCCCAAATAAAAATTACTACGAATATGAAAAAGAATAACTAATTCTGCTGTTCATGCGAATCCCAAAACAAGAAGTAAAAAGTGACTAATTCTAATGAATTAACGAAAATAAATTTGTTTAATCCCTAATTCATAAGCAAAATAACCCTAAACCTACTGCCTAAGTGCCCTAATGGCGAAGTGTGATTTATCATAAAACCTCAGTCCCCTTCTTAAATAATACTCATCTCAATCAGGTGGGTTAGCCTACTTGGCCACCAGACTCCCCACTTAAATGAGTGACATGGGTTCGATTCCCTCTGGGAACGAATTAGGAGGGAGATATAAGGTTGGACTTGGAGATGTGGAGTGTAAGGAGACTTGGTGATGCTGACAGGAGTGATCGGACCAAAGAGATCCATGTTTAGGAGCTGAAGCACTCTGTCAGTTGAGAAGACATCTTTCTGCTTGAATGATGCTTTAGTCTGCTTGTCTTCCTGACATGTCATACACACGTGGTCCTTGCTAAAAACTTCATTTGGAAGACCTTCTATAAGAGAACGTCTAGAAATGTTGTTAATAATCTTGAAGTTCAGGTGATTCAGGCGCTTATGCCATAACCAACTGAGATTTGAAGAACTTTCAGGAGAGCTGCTCTTGAAGTCAGCAAAATATACGTTTCCTCTCTTAACACCTGAAAACGAAACCTGCAATGTAGACATGTGCTTAACGAGACATATGTTAGCTGAGAATTCTACACTCCTTTCTCAGATGAGGAAGATTCTTTTGTGACTCTTTTCCTGTTAACACTATGCCAATATTAAACATTAACAACACGTGAACAACAACGTTTTTGATAAAAACTGCTATAAAAAATCTAAAAATAGCAGTTATAGGTCTAACCGTAGTTATAGATTAAAGTTCAGCCTAGATTGAAGTCGGTTCTAGGCAACCGCTGTTAAACTACTCATGTTATTTTATAATATTTGTATTTCTTTCATGCGATGCACGATTTGAATATATATACATATTTAAATAATAATTACTTTTAAAAAATTGTCAGAAATTATTTAAGATAAGTTCTTTTTTCTTTTTATCAAAATTGAAAATTATATAGTAAATTTTTTAATTTTTATTCACACACATAACAAAATTCCAATAAAATAAATTTATTAGGAACCAAATAAATTAAACAATTTACTACAAAATAATAATTAAATTAGATTGTTAACAATTACATTACAATACATTAAAATTATATAGTGATATATTTAAGTAGAGTGTTAAATAAGAATAAATATGAAAATAATTATAACAATAGAATCTTAACTAAAGAAATAGACATAAACTTATAAAAATCGAGTGTTAGTAAAAATAGTTTTGTCACAATATCAATATTCCGCATAATTAATATCACTATTATGCATATATTATTATTGTTATACTAAAAAGATAAAATATTTAATATAACACATATTTTATATTATTAGAATTTAGAAGAAATACGTTGGTTATTAAAAAAGAGTTATATTAATATTTAAAAAAATTATAACAGTCAACATATATTTAAAAAATGAGTAGGTATTGTATGAAAGTAGTTCATATCATAAATATCATGAACTACTTATTAACAAGGAAAAAAAAATCATAAATATAAACCTTATATCACAAAGTGGTTTATATTATGAAAATGATTTATATAATACTTTACCTTAAAAAATATATAACACAAATGATAAAATAAATTTTTGTTTCATATAAAATTTGTCTCAAACTAATTTACATTTAATTTAGGTGGGGTTAAATTCTTTGGCTAAACCCCAATTTTTATGTTAAATTTTGAATTGAGTCACTTATATATTGGTTAAAAAAATAGCAATATTTACAAATTGGTTTTATAATTTTTGCACAGAAGTGTAATTTTTTCCTGCACAAAAGCATATTTTTTCTGCACAGAATCTATTTGTAATTTATGTCAATTTAGTGAACCATTTTATAATTTTCTCTTTTGAATTTGTTTGCGGTGGATATTTATAACGGATGATTTACATATAAGTTCAAGAAAGTCACTATATTTACAAATAAGTTCAAAATATTTGTACAAAAGCACATTTTTTTTCTGCACAGAAGCACATTTATTTCTGCACAGCACATATTTGTAAATATAGTGACTTTTTTGAACTTATATGTAGGTTATCCATTTATAATTGGGCATACCTCTTACACAAAAAAAAAGAAGGTTTGATTAACATCTCAAATTTTTCATACTACATATCAAAATAAAATAAAATAATATAAATCAACTTGAGTAATGCATATGAGAATTGCCGCGTATAGTGTACGGCTGCAGTTATACTCGCTCCAAGATAAATCCTTAAAATTGAATTGTGTCGTGCTGTTGTTTTTATACAGGTGACTTGCATATTAATTAAAAAATAATTATATTTACAAATTAATTCACAATATTTATAAATTGGTCATAATATTACATAGAAATGTAATTTTTTCTGCACAGAAGTATAATTTTTTTCTGCGCAGAACCAGTTTATAATTTTTATCAACTTTGAGAACCATTTTGCAATTTTTCTTTTTATTGGGTGACTTAATTTTTAAATAAATTTAGAAAAAAATACAAAATAATTTAATAAATTCACACAAATTATAAATTGGTTTATGTGTAAAAAAAAAACTTTCATACAAAAATAAAAAATACTTCTGTGTAAATTTTTATATCGAGGAATTTTATTTGTACTAATATGCAAAACACCCATAATTTAATACTTAAAAGTCTCTAATTATATCGTGAGTTTTCCCCTGCTCTTTTCTGAATTCATCAAGAACACAACTATCCCTAAATTTTCATCTCTGTTTCGATCTAATTTTTTTATTTTGATTTTGACCTTGCTTTCTCTGTCCGCGACGTTTGATTTCTCCCACCGCATACGCATCTGTTGTCCGCTCAATATGGTGTCCACTGTCCAGCCGCTTCGCATCTGTCGTACGCTCGGTTTGCATTCACCGCCTGCTGGTATATGTTCGGCGCCCGCCGGTATGCGTTCGCGCTGTCACAGTCTCATCATTTCACGGAAAAAGTAAGCCCTGATTTTTATAAACTTTCCAATTATTTGAAACCTAATCCCCTGTGTTAAAATGTATTCTCTCCCCCTTTGGGTTAAATTTCATTTTAAAGTAAGCCCTAATTCTTATTACTCTATTTTATGTTTGACTTAAATGTGAATGAATTTAGTTCCTGCTCATTAATTTAGGGTATATCTGCTGGGTTTATGCGTAGAATACTGATAACTACTTCCTCCGTCCAGTAGAAATTTGCACATTAAGTGTTTGCACATTAAGTGACGACACATTTTTTAAGGAAAATATATTTTATATATAGTAGTGTCATATGGGTAAATATGTGTAAAGATTTGTCAGTGTGTACATAAATCAATGTTTCCTTTCTTTAGTAGTATGCAAATTTGTGTGGGACGTCCAAATAAGAAAAGTGTGCAAATTCCTGTGGGATAGAGGGAGTATAAAAAACATGAAAAACAAGTTTACTGAAACAATTTAGTTGTGCCATTGAGCCATTTAACGCTTCCAGGATATCCCTAGGAACATGTCAAAGATTGGTTGATCTGAATGATTTAATTGCTAGTTTGAATAATCTTATCATCAAGAGTTTCCTTTATTTGTGTAGATCGTTTATACATGTCATGAGATCTTCTTTATGCTATAAATCATTATCAACAAATTGTTATGCAGCATCATCACTAATCATTTGTTTAATTTTAGTAATTCAATACATAATGAAGACTTTCCATTCAGTATATGCAATTATTAGCTAGCGACATTCCTTTTCAGACATCACCATATCCAGTGGTCCTTTTTCAGAAATAAAAACTATCTGAATATATTTGTTTCTTGTCTTCCGCTTCATCTTCTGAATGTTCACACAGTTCACTTGATTGTGCTAGTAGCCTAGTTTGTGATAGAGAAACACATCCTTCCATCTCTTCAGCAACTGCTTACTCAAAATCATAAGGAAAGCATAATGAAATAAGCTTGTTGGACTATCTCCAATACCACTGCCGCTAATAGAGCTCAAATTCAGGTACTTTCTACTTTCTGTTGCTTCTTAAGTGAACTACTTTCCCAACTTAGATAATCCTTTTTATTGAAATCATTTTCATACATGTAACCAGTCAGTGAATGAACTTGAGAAAACATGGCATATAGTTGATTCAGACACAGATGAATGAGTAACCATCTGTTTGTTTGTCCCTTTGTTTTTTATCTTTCTCATTTTATTTTGCTTTGCATGAGCGATGAAATCTCTATGATGGTGAAAGGCATATCCTTAGTCATATGTGTTGAACTGCATTGAATAGTTAGACCAACTGATCAGGTATCTGAAGGTAACATATTCAATAAGAGTGGTCGAGATGAGAATGTAAATTCAAACTGGAGAAGATAAAGCAAAACATAATATTTCTCTTAGTGGATAGGGAAATTAACAGAAAATTGTCATTAGATGCAGATGTTCCAGCCATATTGGGCGGAAGTCTTCAATTCGGAATAAGTGATATAGAGAAAGTTAGAAAATATTTTATCTTGAAGGTGAACTGAACAGATGGAGAAGACACAGGATTCTTGTAGGGTCTTATTAACATTGTTTGTGGTTGTAGCATTACTCTTAGCATCCCACAACCCTGTCTCTACCATTACGAAAAAAAGAAAAAAGAAAAAAGAAAACACAAACAGAGACATCTTTAGACGACTGAGACATCCCATTTGGTCCACCTTCTTGTAGTAAATATAATTGATTGTGATTATTTATAAGAACTAAGACGGTGCATCTTCTGTATGTTTATTCTAACTATAAGTATATTTTCTATGGATTATGGCTATTTATTCCAATTTTTGTGCACTTCTATCACTGGAAGATCATCATAATGGAAAGCTGTTGGGACTAGCAACCTGGTACTGCATAATAAATATTACTAATTCTTTTGTAATAAGCTTCAGGTCAGTCCAGTTTTAGTAGTTAGATTGGTCAATGCTTGCTAAATTGAGAACAATATATTGACCTTCGTAATCAACAAGTAGAATTGTTTCTAGAGAATTAGGAGAGAAAGGGATATAGTAAGCAATTTTTCATTTCTTTTCATTCTAAAAGAATTGTTTAGATTGCTTATTTGCTGGCTGTTTGATGTATGTCTGATTGTATTTACTTATCACTTGCCTTTTTGTTTAAGCATACTATTTTATTTATTTTTTATTTCAGTTTATGCATTTGTCCCTGTTAAGAAAATAATATATATATTCTGTTTTTCCAGTATAGATAGTGAGTTTCTTGGTTGCATTTTGGATAAAATTATTTGAAAATTGATATTAATGGATTTGAAAATGAATTGATTTAAAAATCTATGAATTTCAATTGACATAATTTCGCTAAATATTTAAAATTTTGTTCTCCATTTTTTTCCCAATATTAGCTAAATTGATCCATGATTTTACTTATAAAATATCTTTAATGATTCTTAGGTTAAGGTTCAGCGTTTAGTTGCAATTATATATATATATGATGAAGTAAACTAAATTTATTTATATTTAATGAAGTATTAAGATGTAATTATTCAAGTGTTGTTCTTTGTTTAGACTTATATGCCGCCCAAGAATATATCCCCTGTAGAATCTTAACTTTTGTGTTGGACTTGTGCAAAATATATATATGCTAAATTTGAAGGAGAAGTTGATATATACTCAATGTAATCAATAGTAAACGTTGTATGCAATCACATTATTTGGTTTATCTTTTATCTTGTAATGTATTTCGTTTGTAACACGTAGTTCATGGAGAAAAGTTACACGAAAGTTGATACTGATGAAATTTGAGAAGAGTGGGCAACATGTGTATAATCATACATATTTGAGTAGAAATTTGTCAAGGTATATATATTTTTCCTTTTAGATAGATTTTTCTTATATATTAAACATTCTATTTTCTTTAAAGTTGCATCCTTTTCTTTTGGTTGTAGGTTGTTTGAAAAATGTAAGAGGATAGTGCAGATATAGAATGTATGTTTCTGGAATGATAAGCAGATGATAGTTGAATTTATTGGGATGATGGATTATTAAACTCATGATTTTTTGGACATGTAATCTTTTCGTTGAATTTATATTATAGATGTGAATTGCAGTTGTAGTAGTATTGTATTATGTCATTTAGCATTATTTGATGAATAGTTGATATTTTATTAAAATATACTTCTTATTTAAACTGAATTTGCAAAGTATTAAAATAGGTTAAAAAAAAAGAAAGAATGACAATGGTTAAAAACCACTGTTAAAGGAATTTTTACATCAGTTTTTAAAAAAATAACATTAGTTAAAAACTGATGTCTTTAAAAGATATGACATCAGTTAAAAACTGCTGTCATATCTTTATTTCATCGCTGTTGTAGGAATGAAGGGGGATTAGGAAAAAAAACATATGACATCGGTTATTGACCGATGTCGTTTGGTAGATATAACATCGGTTAATAGCTGATGTTTTTCAGCGCCCACTTATAACATCACCATATATAACAACTGTTGTATATCCTGTTTAACATCAGATAATAATTGATGTCTTTCAGTAAATATAGGACAGTGTAAGATCAAATTCATAGGCCTTCCAACTCTGAGAAAACCTATTGGCTGTTGCATAGGCATGTTAGAAAGATCTTTGGTATTCTGCATCATAACAGAATTAACATCCCATCTGGGAGTAAGTCCTCTGAGGATTTTAAGTGCAACTTCTCTCTTGGTATACACCTTTCTAAGAGAGTTCATCTCATTCATGATATCAGTGGACCTCCCATCAAGTTGATCAATGATTTCATTAGGTTTCATAGAGAATTGCTCATACTTTTGAACAACTATAAAGCGCTTGTTCTCTTTGACTTTGTCAGTCCCCTCACTTAGGAGAGCAAATGTATCCCAAATTTCTTTAGTAGTAGTACAATGAACAACTCTTCCTATAACAGAATCAGGAATTATTGTATAAAGAGTGTTCATGGCAACGGAATTTAGATTATATCTTTTTCTTTCATCAGCTGTGAAGTCATCTTCATCTTTAGGTCACTCATTTCTAAGATTAGCTATTGTGGCAGCTGAGTTTCTAGGATTTGTAGTCATAAAGACAAAGGGACCTCTGGTGATAACTCTTAGCATCTCTTCATGTATGCATGCAAGGTGAGCTCTTATTCTAATCTTCCAGAAGTCATTGCCCTCAACTGAGAAATGGGGAAGCTTGTGATGAGATATATGGTTGAGAGGATTGAGTCGATTGACTCCTATGTTTGTATCTGAGCTTCCCGCTACATTGGTTGTAGCTCTAGTGGGGGCATTGCTGGAGTTGGTGGATGCTTCTGCATTAGTAGACATCTTGACATAGAGTGGTTAGTAGGATCAGTTCAGTTGACCACAGTAATGATACAATATAGTGGTTCTTAAAACCCCTGCTCTGATACCACTTTTTGGTCCCAAATAGAGCAAACATGTGTATGGTGGGGGAATACACCTGTATTTGAAAATCTTTTGACAAACACAACAGACACTAAACTAAACAGCAAGTAGCCTGTGTGACCTTGACAGGGGACTTATAAAGTAGCCTATCGTAGTTACAAATAGACTGCAAGGTTAAGTAACCTGTGAGTTGGGTAACTATCAAACTAGCTTGTAGGCAGCAGATTAAAACTTAAGACAAATTTTACACTCTTGAAAAGATTTTATCCCCCAACACACACATATGAAGTGAAGCACTGAATGGCATAAACTATTTATAGTGGTTCGGAGTTAAAACTCTCCTATATCCACTTTCCTGATTTAACAGGAGAATTCCTTCAACTTTGAATTCCTTGATTTAGAGTGCCAAGATACACTGACAAAGAACACAACTTATGTCCTAATCCCTTGGATTGCTCTGAGTCCTAGTCCTCTCCAGATTTCATTTTGAACACAGTTCTCAGCTTACTCTCAGAATACTCTCCACCTAAATTTCTCAGCTTTTGGCTTTAAGTGGGTTCCAACTAGTTTGCTATAGCCCTTACAATGAAGTGCAGATTCTGGGTTGGGCTATCTCAGTAGGCTTCTAAGGATATTACAATTTAAGCCTATGATACAGAGTAGAACTCTAACAGATGAAAAACACTTGGGAAACTATAGATTTTTTAAGTGCTTTCCTGAATGTTTTGAGAGAATTGAATGCTTGTGTTCTTGTAAGAGCTTGAGTGTTTTCCGTAACCTCTCTTCATCTTAAAACTCTGTATTTATAGATATAATTTGAAAAACTTCCAGTTCGAGAGAAAGTTCTCAAATCATGCTATTTTGGTGTATCAATGTTCTTCAGATCTTTATGCAGAAATCCTAAGCATTAATTTAGTGAATGTTCATTAATGCGCATCTGAGTTGATGTTGCCGCCTTTTAATTCGTGCCATCCTAGGTTGTTGGTTGCTTCTGACTTTGACTCTGTCAGGCCAGTCAGCTTTTGTGTCAGGTCCGTACATAGGTGGCCTTCTCTCATTGGCTCAACTCTGCAAGATCACAGAGCAGTCAAACGGCTCTCTTAAAGTCCACTGTCATTTCTTCAGGTGACTTAGAACATTCTGTTTGCTGAATTTAATTGGTCTCTTGGAGTTAAACTAACCTCATTAAATGTTTAAAACATTTAATGCGTCAGTCTACTTTAACAACGTGGTTGAGACTCCATTGTGTTGAGTTTAGACACAGTCTAGTTGTACTTGTGCGCATGAAGGTCTACTTCTCCACTGCTGGGTGTATTTACCATTTAGGCATCAGACTAGTTGACTTTCATAGGCGAGTTCCTCTTCAATCTTCAAGTGGCATGTTGTTTATTGAACTAACCTATTAATCGAATTACAGCCTCCTAACAAGTAAGTTGTTCTACTAGTCCTTACTACAATCACTTTACAATTACACTTAGGGGTTATGAGATAAAATCAAAACATTATTTCATACATTTCCCAACATTTTGCTTTTGCACAAATTCTTAAAAAATCTTAAACAACCCATAGATCATGGAATTCTTATTTCAAGTTATTATTTTACACCCACTACCAAAATTTTTCAAAGATGGAAAGTATTTTTAAAACTCAAATTAGTTTCCTACACAGATGAAAGCGTATTTGGAGACTATCACTACTATATTTTTTCTCATAGATAACAGAGCCTAGATAACGGATATTACTAAATATATTATCTACGGTTCAAACATCAATTATCTATAAATATCTGTTATCTTGGTAGAGATCACTTTGTACCTAGATAACATATTTTACACTTAGTTATTCATGTAAAGTTATCTATATAATTTTTAATAAAATAATATATTTTAGATAACTTGTATATATATATTATCTAATTTTAAAATAACATTAAATACATATATTATATTTTTCGTACTTAGAATTTTTTTTGAAATAAATTAAACAATTCAATTATTTGCCCTAGGTAGAACGTTACACCCATACGTATGCGTACACATTATATCCGCATACTTAGAAAAATTTTGAAACACAAACACAATTATTGAAAATTTTGCCCTAGCCTGGAAAATTTTTGGGAACACAATCGATAGACATACGTTACCGTCTTAAAGAGTGTTAAAGGAATAAGGTGCACTTGGGGAAAAAGAGTCGTGATCTACAAAAAAAAGAGAAAACAACAAATCATGTTTCAAGAAGAAATTCATCTTTTTTGATCTTGAATATTGGGCACACCTACAAGTTCGACACATTCTTGATGTTATGCACATTGAGAAGAATGTGTGCGAGAGTCTCATAGGTACGCTACTTGATATACCAGGCAAAACAAAATATGGGATAGCGTTTAGACGAGATCTTGTGGAGATGAACATTATGACTGAGTTAGCATTGATGTTGGAGAAAAGAGAACATAATTGCCCCCAGCTCCTTATACACTAAGTAGAGAAGAAAGAAAAAAAGTTTGCAAATCATTATCAGGAATGAAAGTGCCTTCAGGTTTCTTATCCAATGTAAGTAAGTTGGTTTCAATGAAGGATTTGAAACTTGTAGAACTCAAATCACATGATTGTCACACTTTGATGCGACAATTGCTTCCAGTAGCTATTCGTGGTGTCTTGCCTGATAACGTTAGGTACACTATCACCAAATTGTGTTTCTTCTTCAACATGATTTGTAGCAAAGTGATTGATGAATCAATATTAGAAGATCTCCAAACAGATCACAACAACTCTGTGTGTACTCGAAAAACACTTTCCTCCTTCATTCTTTGATATTATGCTTCATTTGACTATTCATCTTGTGCAGGAAGTAAAGTTGTATGGACGAGTATGGTATAAATAGATCTACCCATTTGAGAGGTATATGAAAGTGTTGAAGGGTTACGTGCGTAATCACAATCGTCCTGAAGGGTCCATAGTTGAATGCTATATTGTAGAAGAAGCAATCGAGTTCTGCTCAAATTATCTATCATCTGTGAAATCAATTGGGATCCCACAGAAGCATGTGCTTGAAGATCTGACTAAACCTTTATCAGCTGCTAAAGTGTGTCGTGAGTACAGAGGAATTGAGTGAAGCACATTTTCATGTACTGATAAATGATATTGAGATTGATCCTTATATAAGGTAATTAACTTATTGTATATTAAATCCTATTTAGAATATAATCCCTAATATTGTTTCATTATTTTTTAGTGAACATAAAGAGTTTCTGAGGTCAACGTATGGCACTAAATCTAGGACCGAAGAATAGTTACAAGCTCAACACAATAAATACTTTATAGGCTGGTTGCATGATCAAGTAAGTTAAATATTTTTAAATTGCATTATCAATTTATCATACACATAATTAAGTAAAAATAAAAATTTGAGCAAATTTTAAAATATATAGGTTGCAAGTGAATGCTCACAACCAAATCATCAAATATCAGAACAGATGAGAAGGTTGGCCGAAGGACCTAATTCTGTTGTCTTCAAATATGCTAGCTACCGTATCAATGGAGTGACTTATTGTACGAAAAAGCATTACAATGTTAGAGTTACACAGAATTCGGGAGTTACCTTAGTTGCAAACATCATGCAAGTTTCTAGTGCAAAGGATAAAAATCTTATGATGTCTGACATGGTGTTTTATGGATATATTGACGAAATATGGGAGTTGGAATACCATGGTTCTCAAGTTCCATTATTTAAATTTGTGTGGATGGACAATAGAAATGGTATTAAAGTAGATGATCTAGGTTTCACAAGTAGGATTTAAAGATGATTCTTTTATATTTGGTAGTTTAGCTAAACAAGTGTTTTACATTGAGGATCCTAAAGATCAAACATGGTCTGTTGTGCTTGCTACTCCTACACGGGAATATTTTGAATATTAAAGTAGTGGTGAATTGGAAGAATCGGGGTCCATCATGAATGTTTTACCAAAGGGCTGAAACCAATGAACACTTGTACCACTAATGATAATGAACCACCATACATACGTACAGATTGATGGAGTTTCGGTTGATAACCCATATGCTTAATTCTTTGATGTTGGTAATTTAATATTTTATCTTTGTAAATTATATTAATAATATTTATCCTCTTGTAACATTGCTAATATTTTTTTTTTTGTGCAATAGGTTTGTGGCAGATATGAAAGATCGCAAAAGGAAATTTGAACATGTTTTTCATGGTAGGGCACAAAGTAAAACTAAAAAAAGGAATATGATTGAGAAAGAGGTGGTAGAGTCCATTGGAAATAATAAAGTGGAAGCTGATGTTACATCGGTAACAAGGACAAGTAGTCTATCATCAAGAAGCTTGAGAGGTGTTTGTGTTATGAGGACATTGGAACAACGCAATAGGTGAAAAAAAGGATGTAGAACTTGATTCTCGGGGACAGCCAGTCGGTGAAAATGGAGTACAACTTCAAAGTTACATTGGTGTGATTGTACGAAAAAAAATCAAGATTACTTACAAAGGTTGGAGAGAAGTTCCTGAAAGCATGAAACAATCTATATGGAGAAGTGTGACTGTAAGTAATATTGCAAATCTTAAATTTTTTTGATAATAATTCTAACTATTGTATTTTAAACTTTTATTTATAATTGATAATCGTTATAGGATGTATTCAACATTGACTCGAGTTGGTACGAAGCATGACTCGCTTTAGCAAATAAGAAATGGAGGTCTCATAAGACAAGGCTCACAAAGGTGTATATTCTCGGAAGAATGGACATCCCGTGTTGATGAATACACCTCAAGCCAAGTATCCTCATAAATGATTGGAGTCAATTTGTGATCAGTCATATGTCTAATGATTTCCAGGTACTGAAGTTAATATGTTATTATTTATTTAGGTACTTTTATCTAGTTTTCACTTTGTATATAATTTACTTGTTTAATTCTTAGGAAAAGAGTCAGAAAAAAATAGATACGAGAGAGACACAAATTTCCCCACATAATATCCCGTAAAGGATATGCACCATATGCTCAAGAGATTGTAAGTGTCTGATTTTTAGGATTACTTTACAATGATTGTAATTGACTGTTATTTACTGACTCTTTTTAGTTTTCTGAATTTTAGCCATCGTTGTTAAGTGGTGATCCTGAAGTGGATTGAACTACTCTTTGGATGGAAGTACGAAAAAACAAAAAAGGGGAACATGAAGGAGAGGAGCTAAATGAAAGAGTCACAAAAAATGGTACTTAAGAATACATGTGTAAGCAAATTTTGTATATTGTATTTGCTTAATTTTATTATTTAGAAAAATCTCAATATACTGCAGGTTGAGTATATCTAAAAGAAAAACGCTGGATTAGAATTTCATGGAGTGAATGATAGTATACTCTCTACAGCACTTGAGAAAGACGAGCACGCTGGACGTGTGCAGGGTGTTGGGGCCACATCACTCCATCTACGTATTTTGGTTATTGTGAAGGAATGTTTCAAACAAAGAGATATTGGAAAGACTGGACAAACTTGAAAAAGAAATTTATAGAACAGCCACACAATCTTCAAAAAATGAAAATGGTGTAGTTATTCTTTACATTTCAATCAAGTTAAACAAGATAAGGAACTTGATGAAGATATCACATTGAAGAGGATGGTATTCATGAAGATGACGTGGTGTTAGTTGAAAAGAGTGATGAGAAGTTGAATGCATCTGATGAGATGTTGAAGGTATGCTCTAATATTTTTTAGCATCTATTTGAAACTGTTCTAATAAATATTTTTGTTATAGGGAAAATCATTTGCATTATGCATTGAGTCATAAAAAATTATTTCATATGGAACGATCATCAAAGTCTATGGACCGACTAAAGTTATACATGGTATGAAGTTACCTAAAGACTGCATGAGAGTGTCCATTGATAAAAGTGTCATTCCAGACGCCAAATTGCCAATTCCAACAAAAGAATTTGAATGTGTTGGTGATGCTCTTCAAAGTAATGTTCCATGGCCAGTTGATTTGATGAAATTGCACCATGGGGATAATATTGAGGTAATTAATCACAATTCAAACTATAACATAATATATGTATGTGCTGTATATCTTACCTACTCACAAATCTTAAGAAACAGGGAAAAAAGAAGAAAAAATGTAAGGTGACTACATTATCAAAGTCTAGTGTGCCTGGTAATCTTTACATGCTATATTGGTACTCAAATGCAGTTGGTGATGAAGTCATAAGCATATCATTAGATGAAGATTTGTTTAGTCCTGATAAAATCACAAAATTACCACTGAACTTGAAGACATTGACAACTTTTGTCGTCTACAGTAAATATGAATATGGTAATTTTTCTCTTATTTTTTTTTTTGTAATGTGTTCATGGTAGATACCTATTCAACAAATTAAAAAGGAAAAATGATCGTCGATTTAGGTTTGTGGATCCATTTCGTATTGGTTATGTGAAGGCAAAAGCCGGAATGGTCATAAAAGCAAACAAAATCATTAACAGGGCACAAGTTCTTTCTAAAAGACTTGTTGGTACATCAATCAATCAACTATGTATAGTGTCATGTAATGTAGGGTACGTTAGTAACAATACTTTCATATGAACAACTAATTTATGATAATTATATTTATATTTTTTTACACTAATAATATGTTTGTATAGAGAGAGCATTAGATTTTGAGCGTCACAGATCTACACAAAGAGGAGGTTTACTTGTTTGATGCTCTTTCTTCATGCCGTAAAGATGAAAAATGGATGTAGTTGTTGATACGTATGTTTTCATTGCTCTTTATATTTTATTTTATATTTTACTTGGATAAGGTTTGATTACTAACTATTATCGAATACTTGAAGGGCAATGAAATAGTTTAAAGCAGAGACATTGACAAGAAAACAAAAAAAAGTTAGTTGGAACGTAATCGAGGTATGAAAGATGTGACTAGAAACTTATAATATTAATTAAATATTCTGAAATTATTATTTTATTTATTTTGTTTGTTAATGATGAAACCTCAATTGAGGAATTCTAGAAACCCGAGAGTGATTCTCGAATTGCCCTAGCAATCAGCAATATACGCTGTAAAAGAGATCAACTCTGCGAAATAATTCTTAACATATCCCAAAATGATGGTTTACAA
Source organism: Prunella vulgaris (assembly GCA_026898435.1). Lineage (NCBI taxonomy): Eukaryota > Viridiplantae > Streptophyta > Magnoliopsida > Lamiales > Lamiaceae > Prunella > Prunella vulgaris. Next base: position 304,883 of record JAPKLY010000098.1, read on the forward strand.
CATATATATACACCTAGAGTTATAGGTCAAACTAGTACTAAAAAGGAAACTACTCTAATTTTGGAATTAAGAAATTAAGAGCAGAAATTAATAATTCTAATCAATTATGATCCCCTGATTTCGTCATCTTCTTCCTTCTTACATAGACTATAAATTTTCCCTTAATTGGAATCTCATTATCACCCCCATCCGCAAAAGAAACCTTGTCCTCAAGGTTTAGATTTGGAAATTGATGTCGTAAATTTTCTACATTCTCCCAAGTTGCGTCTTCGACTTCGAAACCTGCCCAATGTACCAATGCTTCTTCCACCCAATTGGTGCCATATTTGACGGTACGGTAGTCTAACACCTCTTGTGGAATACACACTGGAATGCCGTCAGCGGTGTATGGAGGAAGTATCGGCTTCACATTGTCAATTGGGCCCACCTTGCGTCGTAACAATGATACATGAAACACAGGATGGATTCTCGAATTGTCTGGCAGCTTCAAGCGATATGCTGCTGACCCTAACTTTGCTTCCACTTGGAATGGTCCGTAGAACTTGCTGGCAAGTTTTTGATTAAACCGCTTAAATAATGATTGTTGACGATATGGTTGAAGCTTCAAATACACCCAATCTCCCTCTTCAAACTCCTCGGGACACCGCTTGGCATCTGCATACTGCTTCATTCGGTTTTACGTTGTCTCCAGATTAAATCGTAGTTCTCTTAAAAGAGCATCCCGTTCCTTCAACTGAATATCAACTTCATGAACTGCTGTAGCACCCGTCTCATGGGGTGGAATGTAAGTGGGAGGCCGCCCGTACACTACCTCAAAAGGTGTCATATCAATCGACCTTTGATATGTCGTGTTGTACCAATACTCGGCCCAAGCCAGATGCTTCTCCCACTCTCTAGGCCTTTGGAATGTGAATCACCTTAGATACTGTTCAAGACATCTATTGACGACCTCTGTTTGACCATCGGTTTGCGGGTGATAGGAAGAGCTCATCCGAAGTTGGGTGCCTTGGAGTTTGAATAATTCCCTCCAGAATGTGCTCCGTGAGTGTGGTCGAAATATATGGTTCATGATAGCTTGGAAGGTGGCTGGTGCATTGCTGAGGTCTAAGGGCATGATTAAGTACTCATAGTGGCCGCTATGAGTTCGGAAAGCCGTCTTATGAATGTCGTCGGGGTGCATGCGAATTTGATGATACCCCGTTCTCAAATCAAGTTTGGAGAAGTACATCGCTCCATGAAGCTCATCCAACATGTCGTCGACTGTTGGAATGGGAAACCTATCTTTTATGGTGACTGCATTCAACGCTCTGTAGTCCGTACAAAATCGCCATGTATCATCCTTCTTTTTGACCAATAGGACTGGTGATGAAAAAGGGCTCGTACTATGGCGGATTAAACCAGATTTCAGCATCTCCTCCACCTGTTTTTCAATCTCATCCTTTTGAAAGTGAGCGTACCGATATGGTGCGACATTCACTGGTTTGTTCTCATCCATAAGGCGTATACGATGATCAAATTCACGCTGTGGAGGCAGGGTATTTGATGCCTCAGTAACAGCAGCAAACTTGACAAGCAGCTCTTGAATAGCAGCCTCCTTGTTCGAAGCTAGCGGAACAGACGTGGGGCTGACACCGGGGGAGGACAGCAGGTTGAATTCTCCTCTATGTGTCCGGTTCCTCCACCTTCTGTTGTGCTCAATGATTTCCATCTCTTCAGGGGTGATATACCCGATCCCTTTCAGCACAAAAAACTGCTCCCCAATCCAAAAGTTAATAGAATAGTCCTTGAAATCCAAGGATAAAGGGCTGATCGACTCTAACCACGGTGTGCCCAATATAATGTCCCATCGCATCCCAACCAAGGCGTGAAGAGTAACGTGGAATTGAACACCTTGGATTGAAATTGGAATGTTATCAAATCGAGCACTACTCTTTGATTTTTCCCCGTTCCCGAGTACCACACATAGAGGTCTCGTATTGGCTGTTGGTTGGAGCCGCAAAGCATGTGCTATTTCTGGAGCAATAAAGTTGCTTGTGGCTCCACTGTCGATCATGATCGTTATCGGGAGGGTTCCGATGTTGCCCCGAAATCGGAGTAGTTCCACGTTCCCATTTTCATCCATTACATTCAGTGCAGGATTGGTGCTATTCAGATGGTTTAGCTCTACCTTCTCTTCTTCTTTGCTTCCGTCCTCATACTCATCTTATATCAGGGTAGTGTCAATTTCCACAACTGGATCTTCCACCGTGATACTCATTAGTTTCGCATTTGGGCAGACATGATTCCATGAGTACTTCTCATTACAAGTGAAGCATAAACCTGCCTGACGTCGACGCTTAATTTCCTCGTTGGAAAGCTGGATCCGATTCTTGCTCACAGGGTTCGAACTAGGGATGTTCACTGTGTTTTGAGAAAATGAGCTCGATTTTAGTGGATTCCCAGTCACCCATGGTTTTGCTCCCGAGTTCCTATTGAGTGGAACAAAGGCTCCTTTGCTTGATGAGTTGTTGTAACACATTGATTTGATATGCTCATCCTTCCGAGTTGCTAAATCGATGGCTTCACGGAGAGTACGTTGGCGCCACATCTTGACCTCTCCTGCCAATTCCGGTTTGAGTCCAGCAATAAACGTGCCCAGCAATGCATTTTGTGGCCAATCAGGTACACGATTGGCGAGTCTCTCAAACTCCCGCAAGTAATCACGGAAATCCCCCATTTGTCGCACCCTACTCAAAGCCTCATTCTCGTCCTCATATTGGTGATTTCCAAAACGTGACAGGAGTCCCTCCTTAAATTCTTCCATGTAATCGACTCGCCATCATAGTTATGTTCGAACCAGCGCCACCATTGGCGTGCATCACCTTCCAAATAGTAGGAAGCAATTGGAACGCAGTCTTTGTTCCGAATCTCCTTCAATTCAAAATATTGTTCAGCTTTATCCACCCAATTAGATGGATCCTCCCCAGTGAATTTTGGGAAATCCATTTTGAGTCCTCGTGGCCTATGATCACGGGGTTTTTCAGATCGCCTGCTGTACAGGGATCCCTGTGATTCCGTTTCTGTTTCTGTCTGTTCTTCGTTCTCTTCGTCAATTGCTGACCCATCACGATGGAAGGGATGCGGATGAGTTGCGAATGGATTTTCATGTACTTCACGGTGTGGGGCCTTACCCCGACTCTAATCACTTTCATTGTGGTTTCGACGGCTGGAGTGTCGACCACTTGGCCCATCTTTTCCTTTTGCGTCTTGGTGTGAAGTCCCACCTTGTTTTCTTCTTTGAAATCTGCGATACCCTTGCTCAGCATCAATTATGCTTGGTGGCTGTTTGCGACGTCTCTCCCGACTTGGGTCACTTTCGTAGCCCTCACTTGAGTGGTTCCCGCGTTGTACGGAAAGGGTCCGTACTGCTTCACTCAACTCAGCCATTGAAGTTTCCAATTTCTCAAACCTGTGCTTGTTCGACACCATATTTTGGCAGTTGCAGGATCACGTAGCTCTGAGGCCAAATGATGAAACCTCAATTGAGGAATTCTAGAAACCCGAGAGTGATTCTCGAATTGCCCTAGCAATCAGCAATATACGCTGTAAAAGAGATTAACTCTGCGAAATAATTCTTAACATATCCCAAAATGATGGTTTACAACATATATACACCTAGATTTATAGGTCAAACTAGTACTAAAAAGGAAACTACTCTAATTCTGGAATTAAGAAATTAAGAGCAGAAATTAATAATTCTAATCAATTTTGATCCCCTGATTTCGTCATCTTCTTCCTTCTTACACAGACTATATCTTTTCCCTTAAGTGGAATCTCATCAGTTAATTTATTCCTAAACTAGGCTCCACAGCAACCTTCGATGCAATGTGGTTTTTATGTGATGTGATACATGAGAAAAATAACTTAATCTGATGAATCATGCGACTTTGATTTGATGAAATCTCTGGTATTTTTAGTGTTCATTAAATTGTCATGTGTAAAATTTAAAGTTAGATATGTTATAAAACTTATACTGCAGCCAAAATTGATGAAATACGATCGGAGTGGTCTAAATTTGTTCAAAAATATGTTGTTGAGTAAAGGTATGTAATTTTAAATCCTCTTATTTATACCATATGTTGTTAGATGTAGTGGTGTTTGTTGGTTGTGCCAACTTTGTATTTGTATAATCTGTTTGTAAATGGAATAATGTTGGCATTGCCTTGTTTCGTGAGTGCACCTTACTATAGATTGGTTGTGTTTATTTAATTTAATGTTACCATGATTACCACAATAATAGCATCGATTTGCTACTTGTTGAAAATGTTGATGAATTTTCTCGAAGTATCTTGTTTGTAACCTATTAGACTGTGGTTACTTTCAACTTCCTGCAGAAAGTATGTTAGATATTATGGTGCATTAGATTTTTTATATGTTGAGTGAAATAAATTTGGATATGATGCTAATTAAGCTTATTGATTTAATTGCTAGATGCTTTGCACACATTGAAGTTATGCTGGACTAAAATATGAGATGGAGTGGTGTTAGCCTCCTTGATCGGTGGAGGAATGAGCAATTCAAATGGTTCCGTTGTTGGTGTTGGTGATTGAATTACTTGAATTATTTTTACTTTTATAGAATAATCATGTTTAAATGAAACTTAATTAGTAATGTTTATCATATTATGAATATTTTGGACAAATGTATTTTAACATTTGGATGTTTGGTAATTTAATAAATGACTTACGAATTGATTATTAAATCTTGTTATTATTTTTTTTGGTATATTTAATATTTGTTTTAAATTCACAAAATAAAAATTAGGCAAAATATTGCCATTTTGTATATAAAAGATAACAATTTTTTTTTATAAAAGATAACATATATAATCAGTTATTTATTTTTGAATACATTATTGACTTATATATAGTAATAGATAACAAATATATTCTGTTAGCACCTTTGTTTAGATTTTGATGTGTGCAAAACAATGTATTTGAATTGA
>JAPKLY010000098.1:309876-399453 GCA_026898435.1 Prunella vulgaris
CATATGTGAAGCCGCTAAGGCATGTGCCATGCGATTCCCCCCCTAAAGATGTGCGAGTAGACAATATCCATATCCGTTGCCAAATGTTGGACCGTAGACCAAAGCCCAAATATTCGCCACGAGATGAATTTTATGTTGCCCCTCAACGTATCCACCGCTAATTTGGAGTCCGTCTCCACCCAAAGCCTCATCCAGCTTTTCACAAATGCGAATTTGACAGCAAGTAATGCTGCTGCAAGTTCCCTTCCAAAGGATGCACCCAATCACCATGTTTTACAAAAGCCACCGTGAAGAAACCCCATGGATTGCGAAAGACTGCCCCCACAAAGAAAGAGTTCATTCCCGCAGAAGCATCCACATTAACCTTCATATAACCGCAAGGGGGACCTGCTTGTGGATTGAAAGGACCTTGCGTGGAGGTCTGGGATTGAGCTTGAAACGAAAAGCACGGGCCACCAATAGGTCTATCATCGCGCCATTAGTTCTAGAAGTGATCAAGCATGTGAACGCCACAACTTCCACTGTTATCCAAGCTATGATGCGTTTAGTGGACAGTTGAAGGTCATCAAAAACCAGCATGTTCCGTAAATTCTAGAAACTCCAGACACAAGTGACAAAAGTTAAGGACCAAGCGTCCATCAGTTGCGGGCTAAGGGCAAGATTGATTACCTGCAAAAATAAGGCGTTGAAACCAATACCGAAATGAAGTGTTATGCCAAAAATATTTGCAAAATAACAAAGAACTTCCCTTGCAAAGCTCCAATCTGAGAAAAGATGGTCAATTGTCTCCTCATCCAAGCGACATAAGTAGCAGATCGTCGGACCAGCCATGCCAAACCGCCTCCCCCATCTGTGAGCAAAAAAAAAGATAATGGATATTTATGTCTGTTATCTATAATCAGGGAGCATAGATAACACCCACCTAGATAATAGAGATTTTCTACATAGATGACGAATAATATACGTTATCTATGAGAAAATATGTAGTAGTTAATATAAGTGAATTAATGTCAATGCCAACTGCAAGTGAGAGTTTGATCATTACACCTTTGAAGAGGAAAGATTGCCCTATAGAGTTCCCAAATCGAAAAAGTATAATAGTGGGAAAAGTCGTGAAGTCATACCAAGAGATTAAAACTGAAGAAGAGAGTGATGAGGGATGACGCCAAAGGAAGTGGTAAGTAAAGTCAATAGTATGGAAAGCAATTCAGAGCATTTCTAGAGATATCCAGAAAGAGGTAAGAAAAATACTTGACACCATCATTACTTCCAGAGTGAAGAGTGGAATGGAAGATCTGGTGAACAAAATGCATGAGAAAGGAGTACTAAAAGAGAGAGATATACTGTAAGACAGATTCAAGAAGACAGTTGATACTCTAAATGAGCAAAATGTTGTGTTGAAGGGAAAGATCATTTCTAAGGGAATTGATATGAAGTCTTACAGAAGAAGGTAGATGAAATGAAAGAAGAAAGTGCAGAACTAAAGAAAACAGTCACTGGTCTGGGGACAAATGTGACTAGTTTGATGAATAGCTCAAGTACTATGGAGAAGAGCATAAACGCAAATCTTGACTCTATTTTTTCATTCATTGATGATGGAAAAAAATGGGGAAAGTAAATTGATAAGCTTAGTTATAGAAGAAGGAGATAAGGTTAAGAGAATGTAATCTTGAAGACAATTGTGGAGCAGCAGAAAGCATTAGAAGATAAATTTCAAAGTCAAAAGACTTATCCACAAGACTTGCTGAGTTTAGTGAGAGTGGGAAGAATATTCAAGGAAAATAATTAACTTACCCATCTCAAAGCCTGCAATGAAGCAAGCAACAGTGAAAGTTTGACAAGGCCAATCTAGAGGTGGCTAGCTATTAGGAAAAGAAAGTAAAGTAAAGACAACAGCTCAATATCGAAGAAAGGAAGAAGGGTAAACCAAAGCATCATCACGGTGGCGTTGTAAATGAAGGTGTACTGTCTGAACCTCTAAGTATTGATCCTATTAGACAGAAATCTCTAGAGAAGAAGGAGGTTAAAGAGATTCAGAAAGAAGTTCCGCTGTAAAATATAACACGTGACTGTCACGTGAGTAAAACGACGTCGTTTTATGCCATTTCCGGCGATTTGGGACTATTTTGGTTAGATTTGAATTGTTATGGGATTAAATTGAAACGTTAAATAGTTATGAGACTAAATTGAAATATTAAATAATTATGAGACCAAATAAAAAAATGAAAAAAATTATGGGATGATTTTGATATTAATCCCCCCATTTTTCCATACTCCAAATAGCAACAAAGTTATTGTAATTAAATATTTCTACTTTACCTCTCATTTCATTAATACATTTTTTAAAATTGATTAAAGCAAATTTCCTTTGAAACAAGTGTAATTTTCTCCTTTAATAAATATTATTCTCTTTTTGGTTTGTCTAAAAACTTAATGTATTAACACAATTTAACTTTACCCTCAAAATATCTCTTTATTTCATTTAATATATCATTAATTTTATTAATGGACAATCACTTTATTCATAAATAACCCCCATAATACTCTCTAAATCATCTTCTTTATACATAAACAAGTGGGATTAAAGATTTATAAATCCTATAACTTGTTTTTATTTTGAATTTAGTCCACATGGATTTGAAATTTTGATATTGGTCATGTATGTTTAAAAATATATTAATTGTGCTCATTAAAATGTGATTTGGTCCTGTATGTTTTTAAAAAATCAAAATCAAAATATTTTTAAACTTATAGGACCAATATCAAAATATGTAATCCTTGTGGATCAAATTTAAATTCGTGACAAGTTGTAGGACTACAAGAATTTTAATCCCTAAAAAACCAATATCATTTAAAACGGTGCAGAAGGAATCATCCTTTAAAAATAAACGGAGGTAGTAATATTTAATAAATTAACTCATACATTAAAACTCGTATCACATTCATGTGTGAAAACAAAACAAATTAAATACAGAGTGTAATAATCAACAAAATATGATTACATATTTTGCATAAAGTTGAAATCCTTTAATGGTTGAAGGAAAGAAGGAACCAAAGCCCTAGTGGAAAGTAACTGATTTCACTGTAAACTGTGTGCTGCATATACAGCTCAACTTACCTATATATACCCCTCTATTTTCAACACAACTCATCAACTATCATTCTTTCTCTACCAGCTTAAGAAAATGTCAATCAGAAGAGCTGCAGAAGATGCTTCTTTTCAAGGGAACAGCACTGGTCCGAGGGGCAATCACGGGGGAAGGGGGACACTGGGTAATCAGCACAATGACCATATTTTGTTTCCAAGGCCACGGCGCCTAAAGTGGACAATAGAACTACATGAAATGTTTGTAAGTGCAGTGAATGAGCTTGGCGGGCCTAGTCGTAAGTTTTCCTATCAATTTCTCTATGAATTTTGTTTTTTAAAATGTGTGTCTTCCTAGAGTTTAAAAGTGAAAAGCGAAATAATATTAGAATTTATGAAAACTACATTAGTAGATTTGCCAAAAATTACCAATTTTTATTTTCAAAACGATGTTATTTCACTTTTCACCTTTTATTTGAGGCTAAAATTAGATCTTTTAAGAAAATTTGGGACTAAATCTAATAAAAGTTTAATTTTGGAACTAAATTTGAACCTTATTAGAAATTTGGGACTAAATCTGATAAAAAGTTAATTTTGGGACTAAATTTATTTTGTCAAATAATTTAAACTCTGTCTTCCTAAGAATGCAGCAAAGGGAAGATGATGCTGAATTTAATAATAAATGTTTTTAAAATTTAATGATGTGTGTGTCGGCCTTAATGAATGTATATATATGCTTGCACGAATCGTCTTACTGATCGAGTAAATTGTTTAACATTCTGCAGATGCAACACCGAGAAACATTTTGAATCTAATGGGGCTAGATGAGGTCACTTTGTACCAAATTAAGAGCCATCTGCAAGTAAAATAATGTTATTAAACATTTTCCCAAATTTAAGATGGAAAAAAGGCAGCGTTAAATAATTATTCTCTAATTGTTTTAATTTTACAGAAGTTCAGAAAAGGAAAGACTGCTAAATGGCTGACGAGGAAGGCTGCACCAGCAGACGGTTAGTTTAGGAAAAATAAAAATGATTTCATATATGTAATATTTTTAATTTTGTGACTATATATATTTATTAGGCCCGATAAATGAAGAGGATGAGCTCGCGGAATATGAACCAGATGCGATTGAAATGGATGGGTAAAAAAGAGCACCTTCATCATTTGATGATCTCTAATTAGTTATTTTTTTCACCATGTAATTAATCTGGCATGGTTATTGCAGGGATGAGAATTTAGAAGCTCAGAATAATGGAAATCTTGATCATCCAGTTGACGTCTCAAAATACTTGAATTAATCCTCTTAAATTTTCTAAATAAATCTATAAATTATAAAAACTAAAATGCATATTTTTTATTGTAGTCCCAGAGTAGTGTGACTGCGGAAAACCCTCCAGCTTTAAGTACTGACTTCCCCAAGTGGTCCAGTCTGGTCGACGAAGACTTCTTAAAGCCGATTGTCCCTCGCCTGAATTCACTTGGCTACCCTTCTGAGCTCCCTTTCCTTAGGACCCACAAGTCTTCTTCGTCTACCATGACGTTTGGGAACTTCTTCGAGGATGTTGAAAGCTTTCCCAGGATTGACAATGATCCTATGATGATAGATGATATTTATCCCTACTCTGGAAAGTAATTTGAAGACTTGAACCCAAATAAATCTAAGTTAATTACTTAGATAAATTATCTTGCCTTTTATTTTAATTTTTATTTATAAATAAAACTTGGAATTACATCAATGTCAGGTATTGTAGACGATGATGTAATCTTTAGTTTATTTTTAATTTCTTAATGAAACTAATTTCTCAACTTTTCAAAGTCCGAGTCTTTCACATTGTACATTGTCGCCGTAAACATGTTCTACTGACACTGTGTACTTAACAGTTAGGGAAAATATACATTTTTGTCCTATAAGTTTCGTTGACTTTGATTTTCGTCCTCTTAAGTTATAAATTTTTGTTTTCGTCCTTTAACTTACCAAAAATTATGGTTTTCACCCTCTTAAGTTTTGAATTTTTGTTTTCGTCCTTTAACTTACCAAAAATTATGATTTCCGTCCTCCAACCGCCTATAACCAGTCACACAACCGGTACTGTAGATAAATTTTTTAATTTTTTTTAAGCAAAATACTGATGTGGGGGTATATAGAGAGAATTGGGTCTTGATGGATAAAATACATGATTAACCGTAAATTCTCTCCCAAATCAAATCCCTAGTCGATCAAATCTAGGCATGGGGGCTTGAGAGAATTAGGGAAAAAATGAACAAATACCCCCAAATCAAAACATTCAATAGCCTAAATTCTTTTGAGCGCATAATCACTGTACGAAAAGGAAGAGAGATGTCTTCAAGAAATTCTTATTAATCTTTGTGGTTTCATTGCATGGTTTGTACATCATATTCAAAAATAAATCCGGACAGAAGATTGTATGGATGTAAATATTGGACGGTATTTGGGAGAGAATTTACGGTTAAAAGTGTATTTTGTCAAGACCTAATTCCCTTCAAATACCCTCACGTTAGTATTTTGTTTAAAAAAAGAAAGAAAAAATGGATCCACGTGTGTATTACCGGTTGTATGACTGGTTATAAGCGGTTGGAGGATAAAAACCATAATTTTTGGTAAGTTAAAAGGACGAAAACAAAAATTTAAAACTTAAGAGGTTAAAAACCAAAGTCAACTAAATTTATAGGACAAAAATATGTATTTTCCCTAAATGTTAATTGATTATTAACTATAAATATGGATATTTAATTTATTTCTTGAAATATGTAGCTTAATAATCTTACCAAAGGAATACTATTTATTTATTAAACAAAAGCATTGTAGGGATTGACTTGAGAATCAGAACCATATTGTTTCATTAACTTCTTCGAAAACCTTGCCCAACTGAGATTCAGTATCTGCAACGAAGCCATTGCAGCCAATGGAGAGTTGAGTTGTCTATCGCAACAAGGGTGTATTCCAGTTTTATACCCTCTTGTGTCTTCTCAATTGCAAAAAAATTGTTCCGCAAAGGAGAGCCACGATGATGGATCTTTACCCGCAATGATCGGTAGTTCAATACAGGGGGTTTGAGGCTTCTGCTGCCACAGGTGATGATGAAAGCACAAGCATAAAGTATGTTTCTCCAGGGGACAGCAGTTCCAGAGAGGTAATTTTTCCCATAACCAGTGTGTTGATCGAGGCCTGGATATCAGCGATTGATGCAGCCATCGTTGCGATTCTATTCCCTTTTCCAACTTGTTCGTCCATGATTCCATGCCCCTTTCCAATGTTGTTATTCGATCATCTACCTTCGTCATGATCCGGCAGGTAGGACAAAATCGTTGGAGTTAAGGGAAGTGGAGTCACAAAGACACAAATATTAAAAGAAAATAGCACAAGTAACCAACGAGAGCTATTCTTTTCCCCTGTCTTAAAGGCTGAAAATTTCAATTCTTATTAATCTCTAATCCCAACTACAGAACAAACGACAAATAAATAGATTTCTTAACACTAACTCTAACTTAAGCCCTAAGAAACTAAGTCCATGGGATAATTTATTTTATAACTTAAAATAAAATTCTAAACAATAATTAATTAAAAATGAGGTGTGTGTCAGTATTATTATAATATATTATATTGTGTGAGAGAAGAGTGAGAGAGAGAATGAGTATATGATAAAAAAGTAATGATTTGATTGTATTGGATTCGAGTATATTGCACATTTGATCTCATGAGAATTTGTACTCAACAGATTTGGTCCCACGTTTTATTTTGGTACTTTTTTAGCATATTTAGTCCCACTCTTTAAAATAAATTGCACATATGATCCCATGAGAATTTTTGCACTACAGATTCGGTCTCACATTAATCCATTAGTTTTAACGGAAAAATCCTATGGGACCATTTATGTTAAAAAAAAAGGACCGAATTAATGAGCACAAATTCTCATGGGACCATTTGTGCAATTTACCCTATTGGATTCTGAAAAAAGTAAGGGAAAATATCACTTTTGGTACCCAAAGTTTACTCTTTTTCGATTTTGGTATCCCATGTTTATCCACTATCAAAATTGGTAACCAAAGTACATTTTTAGTATCAAAATTGATCCTGTCGTTAGTTGACTTGTTATTGACTAACAGAGAGACCTAATTTCAGCGTGAAATTATTAGGGTTTCATTCCCCTCTTCTCTTTTCCCCCCATTTTCTCTAAAATCAGCGGTCACAACCCTCTGGATCCTTTCTTTCTTCCTCTTGGTTCTTGGAAAAGAGATTTTCCCAAATTTTTTGTTTTCTGTTCTTCCAATTGCGATTGGAACCCTAATTCTGAGAAATGGGGAGCAGCGATGTCGAAGCAGGCTTCGCAAAGCTACGAGGTGAAGATTTCGAGTATTATATGCAGACCTACTCCATAGTTCTCGGCCGCAACTCAAAGAAATCTTCCGTAGACGTCGACCTCTCATCACTCGGCGGCGGAATGAACATCAGCCACCACCACGCCAGCATCTTCTACGATTTCCAACGCCGTCGTTTCGCCCTGGAGGTGCTCGAAAAAAACGGCTGCTCCGGTGGCAGTGTATATGGATATGGTTTCGGTGGGAAAGCAGGGTCCTCAGGGCAATTGGATAAGTTATTTACTACATAGAAATTCATTTTCAGCATTTGGCTCTTGACTATGTAGTATTGCTCTCACAAGAGAGAAGAGGGGTTGTGACCGCCGATTTGAGAGAAAATGGGGGAAAAGAGAAGAGGGGAATGGAACCCTAATAATTTTTGCGCTGAAATTAGGTCTCTCCGTTAGTCAATAACGAGTCAACTAACGGCAGGACCAATTTTGATACTAAAAATGTACTTTGGTGACCAATTTTGATAGTGGATAAACATGGGGTACCAAAATCGAAAAAGAGTAAACTTTGGGTACCAAAAATGATATTTTCCCAAAAAGTAATAATAGGTTTACATATATTTAGATTGCAAATCCTGATTTTAAATTCTAAACTCGTATGCAACGTGGATCTCAAAGTCCAAAAACTATTCACGTGAGTCCCGAAATAAATAAACCCAAAGGACTTGAAAGTAGAAACTAAAGTTTATAATAATTCAAATTTGAAAACAAAAAAGAGAAATTTAATTGATTGTTTTCCCATTTTGCCAAAATGACCCTTTTTTCCATACTCCAAATAGCTACAAAGTTATTGTAATTAAATATTTCTACTTTACCGCTCATTTCATTAATAATTACATGCAAAGCATCTTCTCTTTGTCACATATTTTTTAAATTGATTAAAGCAAATTTCCTTTGAAAAAGTGTAATTTCTCCTTTAATAAATATTATTCTCTTTTTGGTCACAATTTAACTTGACCCTCAAAATATCTCTCTAATTCATTTAATATATCATTAACTTTATTAATGGACAATCACTTTATTCATAAAAAAACCCCATAATACTCTCTAAATCATCTACCTTATACATAAATAATCGGGATTAAAGATTTATGAACATTTTAATTGTGCTCCTTTTATAAATTTACAGGACGAAAATCAAAGTGTGATTTGGCCCGGTATATTTTTAAAAAATTAAAATCAAAATATTTCTAAACTTATAGGACTAATATAAAAATGTGTAATCCTTGTGGATCAAATTTAAATTCGTGACAATTTGTAGGACTACAAAAATTTTAATCCCTAAAAAAACCAATATCATTTAAAACGGTGCAGAAGGAATCATCTTTTTAAAATAAACGGAGGTAGTAATATTTAATAAATTAATTCATACATTAAAACTCGTATCACATTCATGTGTGAAAACAAAACAAATTAAATACAGGGTGTAATAATCAACAAAATATGATTACATATTTTCCATAAAGTTGAAATCCTTTAATGGTTGAAGGAAAGAAGGAACCAAAGCCCTAGTGGAAAGTAACTGATTTCACTGTAAACTGTGTGCTGCATATACCGCTCAACTTACCTATATATACCCCTCTATTTTCAACACAACTCATCAACTACCATTCTATCTCTACCAGCTTAAAATTAAATAGTCTCCTCTTTAAGAAAATGTCAATCAGAAGAGCTGCAGAAGATGCTTCTTTTCAAAGGAACAGCGCTGGTCCGAGGGGCCAACACGGGGGAAGGGGGACGGTGGGTAATCAGGTGGTGTCCCCACTCATTCATCAGCACAATGACCATATTTTGTTTCCAAGGCCACGGCGCCTAAAGTGGACAATTGAACTACATGAAATGTTTGTAAGTGCAGTGAATGAGCTTGGCGGGCCTAGTCGTAAGTTTTCCTATCAATTTCTCTATGAATTTTGTTTTTTAAAATGTGTGTCTTCCTAGAGTTTAAATCACAATTCATCTCATAACTATTTGATAAAATAGATTTAGTCCTAAAATTAACTTTTTATCAAATTTAGTCTCAAATTTTCTAATAATATTCCAGTTTTAGTCCCAAATTTTCTGATAAGTTCCAATTTTAGTCCCAAATTAAAAGTGAAAAGTGAAATAATATTAGAATTTATGAAAACTACATTAGTAGATTTGCCGAAAATTACCAATTTGGGACTAAATCTAATAAAATTTTAATTTTGGGACTAAAATTGGACCTTATCAGAAATTTGGGACTAAATCTGATAAAAAGTTAATTTTGGGACTAAATTTATTTTGTCAAATAATTTAAACCCTGTCTTCCTAAGAATGCAGCAAAGGGAAGATGATGCTGAATTTAATAATAAATGTTTGTAACATTTAATGATGTGTGTGTCGGCCTTAATGAATGTATATATATGCTTGCACGAATCGTCTTACTGATCGTGTAAATTGTTTAACATTCTGCAGATGCAACACCGAGTAACATTTTGAATCTAATGGGGCTAGATGAGGTCACTTTGTACCAAATTAAGAGCCATCTGCAAGTAAAATAATATTATTAAACATTTTCCCAAATTTAAGATGGAAAAAAGGTATAGTGTTAAATAATTATTCTCTAATTGTTTTAATTTTACAGAAGTACAGAAAAGGAAAGACTGCTAAATGGCTGACGAGGAATGCTGCACCAGCAGACGGTTAGTTTACGAGAAATAAAAATGATGTCATATATGTAATATTTTTAATTTTTTAACTATATATGTTTATTAGGCCCGATAAATGAAGAGGATGAGCTCGCGGAATATGAACCAGATGCGGTTGAAATGGATGGGTAAAAAAGAGCACCTTCATCATTTGATGATCTCTAATTAGTTAATTTTTTTCACCATGTAATTAATCTGGCATGGTTATTGCAGGGATGAGACATTAGAAGCTCAGAATAAAGGAAATCTTGACCATCCAGTTGAGGTAATTAAATATTCTCAAAATACTTGAATTAATCCTCTTAAATTATATATCTAAATAAATCTATAAAGTATAAAAACTAAAATGCCTATATTTTATTGTAGTCCCAGAGTAGTGTGACTGCGGAAAACCTTCCAGCTTTAAGTACTGACTTCCCCGAGTGGTCCGGTCTGGTCGACGAAGACTTCTTAAAGCCGATTGTCCCTCGCCTGAATTCACTTGGCTACCCTTCTGAGCTCCCTTTCCTTAGGACCAACAACTCTTCTTCGTCTACCATGACGTTTGGGAACTTCTTCGAGGATGTTGAAAAGTTTCCCAGGATTGACGATGATCCTATGATGATAGATGATGTTTATCCCTACTCTGGAAATTAATTTGGAGACTTGAACCCAAATAAATCTAAGTTACTTACTTAGATAAATTATCTTGCTTTTTATTTTAGTTTATATTTATAAATAAAACTTGGAATACATCCATGTCAGGCAATATAGACGATAATGTAATCTTTAGTTTTTTTTAATTTCTTAATGAAACTAATTTCTCAACTTTTCAAAGTCCGAGTCTTTCACATTGTACATTGTCGCCGTAAACATGTTCTACTGACACTGTGTACTTAACAGTTAATTCATCAAGCTGTTAATGGGAGTTGGAGAACAACTTTTAAAAAGGTTATTGAAAACATAGGAAATTGAACCTAAAAGTAAGTCAACCAAAATTTTCAAAAAGATATCTAAAAGATTATAAAGGGATGTATTTTATAATAAAGGCAAAAACAATATATTCTCGAAATTCGTGATACTAAAGTCATTTTTCATAAAGGTCCGAGAAAATTATTTTTTAGGACTGTAATTATTAGATAGTGGAAATTTAAGGACAATATATTTTCGGGCTTGAAAAAGTAGGACAATAATTTTTAAATGTCCTAAATTTAGGCCAATTGAGTCCGAATTTAACCTAATTCAGCCTCAATTGGCCTAGATTAAAACTTTTAAAAGTTATTGTCCTATTTTCCCAACCCCGAAAATATATTTTCCTTAAATTTCCATTATCTAATAATTACAGTCCTAAAAAATATTTTTCTCAGACCTTTATGAAAAATGACTTGCCCTTAAATTACAACTACCTTATAATTACAAGGGAAAAATGTTTTTTAGGACCGTAATTATAGGGTAGTTGAAAAAGTAGGACAATATGTTTTCAAGCTTGGAAAAGTTGGACAATATGTTTTCAGGCTTGGAAAAGTAGGACAATAACTTTGGAAAAGTAGGACAATAACTTTTGGAAAAGTAGGACAATAACTTTGAAAAATTGGCCTAGATTTACAACTTTTCAAAGTTATTGTCCTACTTTTCCAAAATTATTGTCCTATTTTTCCAAGCCTGAAAACATATTGTCCTACTTTTCCAAGCCCAAAAACATATTGTCCTACTTTTCCAAGCCCGAAAACATATTGTCCTTAAATTACAACTACCCTATAATTACGGTCCTAAAAAAACATTTTTCCCTAATTACAATCCTAAAAATCATTTTTCCCATAAAGGTCCCATAATAATTTTTTTTCTTAAACCTTGTGCAAAATTTTTCGAGTATATACTAAATCTTTAAGAATATGATTTGCCCTCTGGTTTGCATGGAGTTTCAATCTTGTGTTTTAGCATGGAGAAACACTAAATTAAGTTGCGAAGAATGATGAACGTTGTATATCTACTTCTTTTGTCGTTAAATTTTAATTTACCGAGCTAGCTCAATTAAATGTTAGTTAGATATTTTACACGGTTTTATTACCTTGTGTATCTTCATTTTTTGTTTTCATAATGCCAAATACCTAGAGAGAGTAATATATTAATTAGCGTGGATTTCATTAAATGGATTGACGTCTAGCAATCAAAGGTCTGTTCTTGCTAGACGCCTTTGCACTACAACGAAACTGGTGTTTTTTTATGGACACCGGTCGCAAATATTGATTTTTTATCGAAAAATATTGGTCGCAAGAAGGGTATGAGTCAACACAAATTTCATCAGGTCCTTCATTACTACATTGATTCAAAAATTAGTCTAAAATATGTTTAATATCATGAAGAATTTGTTGCAAAGTCCATCACAGTTTTTATCGCATTTGATCTGTCACAAATTGCGAGGGTCTCAATGGATGCAAACATTAATATATATTACATGTGTGTCGATCTTGCTCATCGCAAACTACAGTGACCCATATATGTAACACCTCGAATCTGGAATAGCTTAAAATACTCTTAACTTGAGCTATCACTTAGTAACCAAAAGAGATTAAAGTTTTCGTAGTCCTGTAATTTATGAAATATCAAAATGCGATACAAACTGTAAAAACAGTGATAGTGAAAGAACTGCAAAAATTCACATTCTAGCCAAAAATCCAAGATTAAAAATATTTCTTTAAGATGAAACAACAAGCGTAAATAGGTATTTAAATTTACGTGGGCAAGGTCTTTTATTAGGCTTTAGTATCACATTAGAAATGGGAAACTTAGCCATCGTTGAGTAAACCTCGGAGCTGGTTAGTTACACATTACCATATTAAAAATTATTTTTTGAAAGAGATTATATGATTGTTTAGATATTTATATATAGAGATTAAAGATTTGTAACTCCAATAACTTATCTTCAATTTAAATTTGGTCTACATGGATTACATATTTTGATATTGGTCATACAAGTTTGAAAAAAATTTATTTTGGTCCTTTACAAACTTATAGGACAATTATAAAAACATGATATTGGTCCTGTAATTTTGTAAAAGGAACAAAATCTAAATATTTTTAAACATACAGGACCTATATCAAAATATGTAATCCATGTCGACCAAATTCAAAGTCATAACAAGTTATAGGACAACAAAACATAAATCCCTTATATATAGACAACAACTCATATGAAATATTCTATGGATCTAGCATCCGTAGAATTATCCATACCCACACCCATACCGTCATACTTATTTTGAAATGTTCCCTTGTTTTCCAAAGCATCCCACAAAATTTACATTGTAGGCATAGATCATATATTCTTGTTTGATTTTCCCCGGGATCCAAGTGAATATGTATGTCTTGTTTGGAGTAAAGACAGAGGTGCTGGAGGTAAAGGGAGAGCCTTTATTTTGCATTAGGAAAGCAAGTTTCTCTTGCTAGGAGGATTATTGAAATAAATCTAAAAGGGCACCCCTTGCATGATGTGCCATCTACTTCTGAGACCATGAGGTAGACCAACTTTTTTCATTCTTACAGCTCTCTGACTAGTAGTTGTAGTTTGTTTATATAGTAACACATATTTACCTATAGATTAAAACAAATTGGGAGAAATTGTGTGTTACTATTAGAACTGCTAGGATATTTTCTTAGATTGACTTTGATGATAGCGAAATATAGGAATGCATGTTTTCATACTAACATTGCTGGTAAAAGTTTAGAGAAGAATGATAAAGTTTAAGTTGAAAACAGAAGTTTAGCGCTGTAGGCTTGTCAAACGTACAGTTGGACAAGATCTTACAACTGCAACTTCACCTATAATTGAAGACCAATAAGGGAAGAACATTTGAACCTTACTTGGAGAAATAGTCGACTGGAGTTACGCAAGGTGGTCCCTATTCAACCGGAGAGCAAGAACATCTTTGAGAACTTGAAACAAGCTATTTCTAGGACTCTGGTGTTAGTGATGCCAAATTTTGAAGAGCAGTTTCAGGTTCATATCGATTCAAGTGATATTGGGATTAGGGCCGTGTTGATGCAGAAGGGCAACCATTGGCCTATTTAAGTAAGGCCTTAGGAGTAAAGAGGGTAGAGTGGTCCGTCTACATGAAAGAAATGACGGTAGTTGTGGAGGCGGTGAGAGTGTGGAGATTGTATCTCAAGGGGCATAAGTTTCTAATCGTCGCGGACCAACAACCACTCAACCATTTGTTGGAAGAGCGCATCGCTACTCCAGAGTAACAGAAATTCATGGCTAAACTAATGGGGTTTGAATTTGAGATTTTGTACCGCCCGCGAAAGTAAAATGCCATGGCCGACGTGCTATCTAGACGTACCGATAGACCGCTACTGCATGCCATTTTGGGTCCATTTTGGGACATATGAGAATGGGGAAAAAATTTAGGACCGTAATTATAGGGTAGTTGTAATTTAAGGACAATATATTTTTGGGCTTGGGAAAGTAGGACAATATGTTCTCGGGCTTGGAAAAGTAGGACAATATGTTTTCAGACTTGAAAAAGTAGGACAATATGTTTTTCGGGCATGGAAAAATAGGACAATAACTTTGAAAAGTTGTAAATCTAGGCTAATTTGAGCCCGAATTAAACCCAATTCGAGCTCAATTGTAAGCAATTTATAACATTTTTTCCAATACTTTTAGCAACTTATAATCTACTAAAATTTAGTAGGACAATTGAGCCTGAATTTGGTTAAATTCGGGCTCAAATTGGCCTAAATTTACAACTTTTCAAAGTTATTGTCCTAATTTTCCAAGCCTGAAAACATATTGTCCTACTTTTCCAAGCTTGAAAACATATTGTCCTACTTTTCCAAGCCTGAAAACATATTGTCCTACTTTTCCAAGCTTGAAAACATATTGTCCTACTTTTCCAAGCCCGAAAATATATTGTCCTACTTTTCCAACTACCCTATAATTACGGTCCTAAAAAAATATTTTTCCCTATGAGAATGTATCTATACCGAAACTAGTAGTGACCCAGAGTTGATTGATCTAAGGGAAAAATGGGAAAGATGAGAACATGATGTTACGGATGAGTATGAGTAGGGAGGTGGACTGATGATGTATCACAACAAGGTGATAGTTCCAAAAATGCAATCACTAGGGCAAGAGATTATGAGCCACTTCAATGACTCAAACATAGGTGGGCACTCTAGGGTATAAAGGACGTGGGTGTGTGTCGTCACAATCTTTTTTTGGGCTTGGATAAAAGCAGATGTGTGGGGTTATGTCGCCCAATGTGACATATGCCAGCGTGTAAAGTTCGATGCGAGAAAACCGAGCGGGTTACTGCAACCGCTACCGATACCCAAGTGTACATGGGAGGATTTGATGATGTATTTTATCTAGGGTTTGCCGATGTCAAATGGGTTTAATGGGATCATCATTGTAGTTGACTGCCTCTCAAAATACGCTCATTTCATTCCAATAGTCCACCCTTACACGACCAAATCAGTAGTATGTCTCTTCGTAGAATACATTATTTGATTACATGGAGTGCCACAGTCGATTACCATGGATCGGGATTGTATTTTTATTAGCAATTTCTGGAAGAGATTCTTTATCAACGAGCCATCAGTTCGGCATACCATCCTCAAACGGATGGCCAAACGGAAGTCACTAATCGAACCCTTGAACAATACTTGAGTTGTTATGTTCATCAAAATCCCAAGAAGTGGGAGGATTACTTGCAATGGGTGGAATATTGGTACAACACTACATTCCATGCTTCCACAAAGTATACGCCGTTTCAACTTGTGTATGGGAGACCTCCGCCACATCTAGTGAGCTATACGGCCAATAGTTCAATGAATAATGAGGTGGATCGAGAATTATACGAGCGTGACTTGATGCTTTGTGAACTTAAGGAAATTTTACAGGGGCCAATCAATCGGATGAAGGGATACTATGATAAGGGGCATAAAGAAGAGGTTTTTTAGGAGGGAGATTTAGTATACTTAAAGCTCAGACCCTACCGGCAGCAAACACTTTCACAAAAGGCATTATAGAAGCTGGGCATCCATTTTTACGGACCTTTTCGCATTTAAGTCATAATAGGGGAGGTCGCGTATTGACTAGAGTTGCCCTTGGGCGAACAAATACATTCGGTTGTTCATGTGGTTCAAATGAAACACCGCATTGGGCCGAACATCAAGATAGAAAGCCGCCAACCAGAGGTGAATACAGCCGATTGACTAGCGATTTGTGTTCGCACACAAATGCACTTTCCTACAAGTGTATAGGATCGTGGTAAGCTGACCAAGTTATAAAATATCGAATTCACGGGAAGCAATGAGACAAGTCTAATCCTAAGAATTGTGTGTGAGTCTTGAAATCAAATAAACAAGAAAGAAAATACAAGTTTGAGTTTCTATCTAATTACTAACTAAAACAGAAAATTTGAAATGAATCAAGAATATGAAAATAAACCTAAACTAAAACGTGCAAAAAAAATAAAATGCTCCGGGTGAATTCCACTATGTACCAATTACAATCAAATGCCTAAAATTCCTTTATAAAGGTTATCTAATGAGTAAGTCAGACATTAATGTCCTGCTGAAATAGAACTCTCATTCATATCTCAACACCCTAATAGTCTTGTTCTCAGTTTCTAAGCATTTCTCAATGTCATAGTAACCTTAACTAAATCCTAGAATCAATTACTATCAAGTAAATAATCTTACCATTCTCACTCAACTCTCGTATTGTTGTGATTATGACTCAATTATTCATCAATATAAATTAAAATCCTAAGTATCTCAGTGACCTACTAAAATGATTCATCTCATTAGAGAACCTACAAAAGAAATTGAAGTCAAAGGCTATAATGATTCATAATTTTCTTCACCCAAAGCAAAAGACCTGACTCATAACTAATGAGTGAACATGAATAATTGAGACAAAAAGAATCATACCAATTAACACAAATAAATCAAACATAAAAAACATCATAGCAGGAACAATTAAAATAATATAAAACCTAATTAAATATTGAAATTGAAATGACAGTAGAATAATCCAAGTAATCTCTGCAAATCCCAAAATAAAAACTGAAATTAATCCTAATAAATTAAAATTAACGAAAATTTTGTTTAATCCCTCTTCTACTCCTAATCTACTTCCTAATGCCCTAATGGCGTCAACTAAAGCGTGATTCTCCTTGCGTGCCTTCAAGGAATTATATACTGACGTTCTGCCCTTCAATGCAAATGGGCCTAAGAAAATAATCTCTCAAGCAGCAATTGGGCCAAGGAGAATAAATAAGTTGGGCTTGATAATTAAATTAACTTTGGCCCAAAGGTTATTTTCATCCCTTACCCGATTTGCAGGGGAAGTTACGGCTAGAATCAGAGGCGTGAATTTGAGTAGCTGTGGCGGTGTAGCGATGTTTCAGATTTGCGTCGCACGGCGGTGCAAAAGGTTGCGACGGAGCATTCACGGCGGTGATGTGGCGCGTCGGTAGTGAAGTGTATGTGTTTCCGGCGAAGCTTGAAGCGGCGCCCATGGAGATTCCGGCGAGAGCAAATTGCAGGCGTGGTTGAAGCGGCGCGCGGATGAGATCTCCGGCAGGTAGCAGTGTGTTTGACTTCTGGTGGTGCGACGGACTGACTCTCGGCGTGGTTGCAGGTTTGCGATTCCGAACGCAGGTGCGTAGCAGGGAACGGCGTAATTTCCAGTGGTGGTTGAGAGCTTGCAAGCGCATCAATGGCGAGAGTGGTGTCGTCGTCTTCTGATGAGAATCACAAAATTTACACAATAAAATCGAAGCCCTGGCTCAGGCCAGCAAGCGTTCGAATCACAATATTAATTTGCGGCTCTGACTCGGGCCAGCAAGCCAACGAAGATCGCAAATAATTGCTAATAAGAATTTATTTATTTTTCAATGCCCCGCTACCTTTACATCTCACTATTCTTATACTACTAAATAAAAGATTCTAATCTTAACCCTTTGCTACAATATATGAACTAATCTATCATAAATCTGGAAGATACGATATGATATTTAAATATGAATCTAAAGATATGAAAATTATTGGCCTGATATCGCGAGAGAATATATTGGCCTTAAATCGTAATCTGAAGATATGGGCCTAAATCCTTAATCGCGGCCCATCTCACTTGCCCGCTGTATTGGGCCTGGGCTTGGGCTTGTCCTGTTTTCTTCAATTTGGCCCGTCGCTTTCTATTGGGTTTGGACCTGGGCCTCATTCGTATCATTCTCATCTCCTTCAAAAAATTCGTCCTCGAATTTGGAAGAATCTCGAAAAAATCTGCCGTGCGTACTTTGCTTAAGGTCCTGAGGCGATAAGCAAATAAAATTTTTCGAGAAAAATTAAAAGCCTTATTTTTTATATTGGGCCCAAAATTAATTTCTCATGAAAAAGGCCCAACAGTAATTAAATATTGGGAATATAGGGTATTAGGCCCAATTTCTGACGGTAGGGCAACAGTGCCGTGGTGGAACATTTCCACGCAGCAAGAACCATCCTCAGTGGGAATCTCGGGCATGAGGTGTGCGGTAGCATGAGAAACTGAAGATTCCATCGGTGAAATTTCGTGGAGGCGGTTCTTGGTGAATTCCGGTTGTGCATCGATCGGTCGTGCGACAGAAACAGAGATTCCGGTTATTAGTTTGACGGTGAGATGCGATGCTCCGGTGGTTGCAGACGGCGGCGCTTCCATGGCGTAGAGATAGGTCGCTTGAGCAACGGTGCGCTTCAGATCTTGCGACGGCGAGAATCGACTAGAAGAGAGGTTCTGCCGGCGGTTGTTCGATGGGGAGGTTCTGTCCCTGTGAGTGCGATGGGAATGGCGGTTTCCTGCTGGAGCTGTGATTTTGGTGGAACTGTGATGTGCCGATATTGAGAGTGTGTTGATAGTAACCGAATCTGAAATTGTGTATGAAACGAGATCTGGGATTGTGATTGTGTGTTGTGACTGTAGTTCATTGTAATTAGGTGATGATGGTTTTTTTTTTTTTTGGGGGTGGGGGGGCAGTCACCAGAAACTATGGTTGATTTGGTTATTGCAGGCGTAACAGGGATGGTAGATGTATGGATTGTGATCGGAATTGGATCCGGTTGAGGGGTGGGAATGGTGGTGGCGGCCATCATGGCAGCCAATAGTGGGGATCGAGACGGTAAATACTCCGGGGAATCACGATGCTTTGTCCTCTGCTTCTTTTGTGAACTATTCTTCACGAGTTCAATTTGTTGACCCAATTTCTCCATAACACGCACCAAATCATCGATCTTGTTCTCCATGCTCAGGAAATCATTCTCAATCGAGTCCACTCTCGTCTCCAATAGCATGATACGATCCCGATGTGATCTGGCCATAATTGTGATTCTCAATTGTTCTCCCCTCTCAATGAAAGCACCAATGATGAGATCACAAAATTTACTCAGTAAAATCGAAGCCCTGGCTCAGGCCAGCAAGCGTTCGAATCACAATATTAATTTGCGGCTCTGACTCGGGCCAGCAAGCCAACGAAGATCGCAAATAATTGCTAATAAGAATTAATTTATTTTTCAATGCCCCGCTACCTTTAATCTCACGATTCTTATACTACTAAATAAAAGATTCTAATCTTAACCCTTTGCGACAATATATGAACTAATCTATCATAAATCTGGAAGATACGATATGATATTTAAATATGAATCTAAAGATATGAAAATTATTGGCCTGATATCGCGAGAGAATATATTGGCCTTAAATCGTAATCTGAAGATATGGGCCTAAATCCTTAATCGCGGCCCATCTCACTTGCCCGTTGTATTGGGCCTGGGCTTGGGCTTGTCCTGTTTTCTTCAATTTGGCTCGTCGCTTTCTATTGGGTTTGGACCTGGGCCTCATTCGTATCATCTTCTTCAGACAGCCAGTGAGTGCGATGGAGGTTGTGCGACGGATTTTGAGCTGTGAATTAGTCTCTAAAGGTTGTTGAGGCGGTTTCAGAGATGTTGGCTGTGTGACAGCAGTGAGTGGGGCCACGTGCTATACCTGTGGACACCAAAATCAAACCTCATACCCTAAGTCAAAACAAAAGAAATGCTCTCACAACAAATTCAATATTCCAATTTAATTAATTCTAACTCAATTTTTCAATTAAATTAAAATTAAATTAAATTTTCAACACTCAAGCTCATTTAATCAATAATAGAACACATTTCTTTACACAATTCATTAGCAACGAAATAGATAGCAATTAAGGTCCTAAATGCATGTAAAAAACTAAAAATTCATCTCAAAATGAGCACAAATTGATGCAAATATGACCCTAATCAATGATAACTTCATTTTTCGATCAATTCGGGCCCTTGAGTATCGACAAGTGAAAATAGGCGGACGTCTAAGGTGGGAAGTGGTGCTGGAGTGGGAATATTTACCAAGAGAGGAAGCTACTTTGGAAAATTTAGAGTTGATGGAGGAGTGATTTCCGGACTTCAAGGATAATCTTGATGGAGAAGGGAATAATGCGAATGAGGCCCGTGGGCTCAAGAACTCTTATAACCGAGCAAGGCGAGCGGAGATTAAAGCGGCCCAAGCCCAAAATCAGAGCAGGGCCGAGCCCAAGCGAATACGCATATGGATGTTCAGCCGAGCAACAGCCAGCAACCTTGAAACCATGCCCAGGATATCACAACTAGTTTTTATTGCTTTTGGTCCTTTATTTTTGTTTAGTCCTATATCTTTGCTTAGCATAAAATATTATTTGTTTAGATTTTTTTTCAGATTTCATATTATCTAGCCTGAATTAAGGGGTACTTTTGGGAGAAGGTTAGGGTTTGAACCTATTTCTTGGATTGTAATCTTCATTGAAGGATTATCACAAAAGTAATCAAAATTTATCTTGCAAAACCCTTTGCAGCCGTCGGTGACTTGCTGGCTTGAGCCAGAGTTCAAATTTAATCGTCTTGACGTCGTGATTTGCATCAGCCTAGTATGACACATTTTGTGTGTTATGAAACAACCTAATCAAATTTTCTACTATAATGTAGAAGTATTGTAAACAGGGACAATTCATAGGGAATATTGATTTATTGGTTTGGGGATTTGTTGGCACGACGTCGTGCTTCGGAATCTTGGTTTGGGGAATGCCCAGACTTTTTGGCACTTTTCTTATACTCGTATATGCATGGGGACTTCTTTAGAGTTTCAACATAGTTGCATGGAGGTTGGGTTAAGGGAAAAATGTTTTTTTAGGACCGTAATTATAGGGTAGTTGGAAAAGTAGGACAATATGTTTTCGAGGTTGGAAAAATAGGACAATATGTTTTTAAGCTTGGAAAAGTAGGACAATATGTTTTCAGGCTTGGAAAAGTAGGACAATAACTTTGGAAAAGTAGGAAAAGTAGGACAATAACTTTAGAAAATTAGGAAAAGTAGGACAATAACTTTTGGAAAAGTAGGACAATAACTTTGAAAAATTTGCCTAGATTTACAACTTTTCAAAGTTATTGTCCTACTTTTCCTACTTTTCCAAAGTTATTGTCCTACTTTTCCAAGCCTGAAAACATATTGTCCTACTTTTCCAAACTTGAAAACATATTGTCCTACTTTTCCAACCTCGAAAACATATTGTCCTTAAATTCCAACTACCCTATAATTACGGTCCTAAAAAAACATTTTTCCCGTTGGGTTAAGGAATTACATGCAGGGGCTGCTAATTTTGGTTTATGTGGGGTCAAACTCTGTCAAGTCAACAAGGGGGCGGATTTACTTTCTTTAGGATGGACACTACAAGTTGGCCTTCCTGGGAGCTTTTTCTTAATGGCTTTTCAATGCCATTAAGTAATATAGTTGTTACACTTTTGGTGTTATGAGCATTTTTGGTATACCATTAAGTAATATAGATGTTTAGGGGCTTTACTATTTGTATTCATGGGGGACTTTATTGTTAGTTTTTTAGGATATTCTGGATGGTCATTTATATTTTCTATAATGGTTGTAATACTATTTTTCTTTTTACACCTATGGGGTTCTAAAAGTTTTATTTTGGTATCTCTTTTTTCCTACGACCGGTTTATCAACAAGGGTGGTTTACGGCAGGGTTTTTAACGAGGCTATTATAAAATTTTCAGAAAATCTTCGCTCCCGGGTTGTGGGAGTTTTTCATTATTTTTCCTTTTCCCTTTCTTAATAAAAACTTATTCGCCAATTAACTAATTAATTAACAAGGCTAATTTAAAACCTCCGGTGATAATGGAGGTAGTTACTAGGGTTTCAGGTGGAAATTCTTGACAATTTTCCATCTTCCTGATTTCTCTTTCCGTCCAATTCCTAGCATGTCTTCATCACTTCATCCATCCTTCCTCAAAGATCATCTGTGCGAATTCATTCGCGTCCCACACCCTCAGCGTGATGAGATTTTGGAAAATCCCACTGAAGACTCCTCGACGGCGACATCGAAGTTGCTCAGCAATCCTGAGCGTGATATGATCAAGGCAATGGATTCCTTCTTCCCTGGTTTTCCTTCTTACGTTAAGGCCTATAACACACGGCAACGGTTTCAGAGTCGTCATATGGAAATTACCGACGTTGATACTCCCCATGTTAGGGGGCTGGCTGCGAGGACTTCCTCGATGCCTCCAGGCGATCTCTAACGAAGGCAGGAAATCCTTTTTCAATTCACGGCAAATCGGGTGATACTACTCTGGCTAATCCTTTTTCTGATAACCTTGATGTTCTTGATAATGTTCTTGATAACCAATAGGGGTCTGATTATGTTGCGGATGCTGTGGTGGGTTCTGGTGACCACAGTGCCTCTCTCATAGAGGTGGACGTTGCCTCCTTTGCCTCACGCCATAATATTCTATACTTTTTAGGCTGCTCTTCAGGTGACTTGGATGCCAACTTCGGTCCTTGCCGCTTTACTGTTCCACCCACGGCTCATGCGCCATCTACACAAGAGCATGCCCTTCCATCGGAGGGTGCTGCAAGAATGTTCGCACAGGTGTTAAAGGGCAGTGTGCTTGCTCCAATAGATACTATCCATCTTCAAGGTACTACGAATAAACCTAAACTGATTCGCAAGGGTTATTTCTTCATTGTCAAAGTGGATGAACAAGCTTATCAGCAAAGTATTAGGGATTTTGACAATGCACTAATTGGTCGGATGTTGACTCAATCAGGTAAACCGTTGCTCTCCCGCATTGAATTAAATGATGCTCTGAAAGGGGTTTGGAACTTGTCTATGGGTCTGAAATTGATTCCTTTGGGGAAAGGGTATTTTACGGTTGTTTTTTATTCTGCTTTGGAGAAAGACAGAATTTATAGACGAAGAAATTGGCAAGTCAGCTCAGGCAGTTTTCGCCTCTAGAATTGGGTGTCAGACTTTAACCCTAATAAGATTTGAACGACGTCAGCGCAAGTTTGGGTTCGATTCTTGGATTTACCAATTGAGTATTAGCATCCGACTATTTTGGTGTCCTTGGCTTCTGTAGTGGGGAATTTGGTTAGGGTGGATAAGAACACGGGGGGAACGTACGTTGGGTCATTATGCACGCAGGTCAATTTGCCTTCACTTCTCTATACTATGGAAATGTCCTGGAGTTTTGCCGTGAGTGTAATCTAATTGGGCATATCACATCTCGCAATACGAAGTCGGGCCCGGCTGCTGTTCTGCAAGAGAAGCGGGGCAGGAGCCGGAGTAGGCAAAGAAAACGAAATTCCTCCGTGCATCGTCAGGAGGAGCAGTGCATGGAGGAGGGGCGGGCTGACCACTCGTTCCATGAGGGGGTTCATGCTACCCCCGAGGATGGGTCGAGGGATGATTTGGCGCGTACGGAGGAGGGACTACAATTAGCTTTGGTTCCAGCAGGGAACCAATCTGCCCTTCCCTCACAGGATTCCTTGGATCACGGCTGGGAGGAGGTCCCCAAACTCCCATTCTCGTTTGAAATTTCGGTTTCCAGATGTCTCTGTTCCTACGGGAGTCTCTATTAAGCGGGCTCTGCGCAATTTGCCTCCTCCTGATAGATAGGCTCCTAGGCAGAGTGGCACGCCTTCGGCGCAGAGTAGTCTACGCCATGCTAAGTCCACAATGGGGCTACCGAAGATGAGAGGGCCGAAGGTCTTGAATTGATTGAATTTTTGCGGAAGTCGGCCAACTCTAACTTTGTTATTGATGATTTGGCGCCGGGTTCTAGAGAGTTGGCCCTGGTTGCGAGGGGTAGTTGGGCTGACGAAATGGAGGGGGAGGATTCTAGGTCGCTGAAGCACAGATCACCATCATACTCATGATTTTTTTGTCCTGGAATTTGCAGGGGCTTGGCAATGATCAAACGCGGAATGCGTTGGTAGCCTTTTGCCATCTCCATAAGGTCTTGCCTCGAATATGGAGCTGGTTTTTTCGCATATTTACAGGAAGGGCAATCGTGTGGCTCATACCTTGGCTGCGACACGTCAGGTTTCTTCTTGACTTGGCTCTGCTCCTACTTTTTTGGAACGAATTCTCTTTGAGGATCAGTACATTGAATACTTTAGGATTTAGTCATGTGTTTAGGTCTTTTTGCTGTTGAGTCTTTTTGTGTGTCGGCCTTGTATTATGGGCCTTCTTATCTTAAAGGTAAGGTTTGATGGTGGCACTCTTTTTTCATATGTCCGGTTTGTCCACAAGGGTAGTTTACGGGGAGGTTTTTAATGAGGCCCATCAAATCTTTGTTGCTTCCCTTTAACCCGGGTTGTGGGTTCTCGTTTTTTGTTTTCCTTCTATAATATCATCTTAATTCCCAATTTAAAGCTTACAGTTTGCCAACACTCTCGGGATGTGGACGCTTTGTGCACTATTTTCTTTTTCTCTTTATTAAAAAAAAAGTCACATTCACTAATTAACTAATTAATTCATTAAGTCAGTCAGGTCAACGACAATAAGACGACAAAAAATGAATATTATGTACACAACTTGTAATTCTCCACGTACAACTTCAGCGCTTCTTCACGTTAACCCAGACATAAATATTCGAACAAACCCTCGTCTTCAAGAATAAATACTTATCAAAGGTATTAAAGGATTATACATACTAATTGATTATATGTTAAATTGTGTATGGATATTTAGTTTATTGCTTGAAATATGATAGATTGCATAGAGTACATATTTATTGTCATATTTTCCCCATATTTTAGGTATCAATTAATCTTTAAGTGTGTGTTTTAATTAGGTTTCATATTTTGTAGGTGATGTAAAGATTCAATTGATGTTCGAGACCATTTGGAGTGATTTATGAAGAAGTTGACTTGAATCTCCAAAAGAATTGGAATTTATTGAACACAGCATAAGGCGTGGGCATGCCTTAGTTAGTAGCCAGACTTTTAAAAGACCAGGAGCACTTTTCTCATAAGGCGTGGGCACGTCTAAGGTGCAACAGGGAATTTTCAATTGTGGCTCTCAAATTTCTACTCCAAGACTCAAGATTAATTCTTTCTAATATTTTGGAGTTTCAGATATTTTACTATTAATATATTATATTAGATAAATTAGATAAGTTAGATAAGTTAGTCTTTATTTTGAATTTGAATTAGTTAGTTATGTTTTTGGAGGGATTCATGGGAAAGGAATTAAATGTATAAGACATACGTATGAAAACCCTGTACCAGATTATCTATTATCTATATTTCTGTTATTAAAAATAGTTCTTGACTTTTATCTTTGGAGTTCCTCACGTAAATTATATGGAAGCATTCTTATCAAATATGTTCATGGATTGCTAAATCCATAATCTAGTCATTGATGATTGAAGGTTTGGTTCAACACAATGTGAGATAATTAATTTTTTTTTTTATTCTCCTCTTCTCGATACTATTCATATATCTTTGTGTTTGATTATATTGTTTGGCGAGTTGCTTAATGTGGCCAGTTATTCAATTCGTGAAAATGATATATGCCAATTAGAACGTTAAATATGTAATTGTTTAATTGTTCTGATATTAGTGGCAAGTAGCGTAATTGATTATAACCAGATTTTTTATTACTGCTATAGGAGATATGTGATCTAGTTTAAATGAACCTACATGTGAGTTTGTTGACTAGAATTGGGTCTTTCTAGTTATTAATGCTGCTAGTGAATTAAATCCTAAGATGGTATCTAGGGTTGTTTATTGGCAAGAGAAATAATTAGAGATGGTATCCTAATTATCGACTCAGTATGGAAAGATTAGGTTGTTAGGTGGTACCAATAACTATAACCAATTTAGTATTCGAGTGGAGCAGTAATTTTTGCATCGACGATCATTGTGTTGAAATCAATTCTGAAATTATCTATGGCTAGATGTTTTTAATTCTTGAATTCTTCTCTTTTAATTAGATATTTAATTTAGTTTAGTTTAATCACAAAATTCAAAATCCCCCCATATTTATTTTTAATTGTTATAATTTTATATTTGTAAAAGGAATAAAAATATTACCAATCTCTGTGGAATCGATCCTGCTTACTACTGTTTTAATTAATAATTAATTTAGCAGGTTTATAATTTGTTGGTTTCGACATCCATCAAAATATATAGCTTAATATATAATTTTACCAAAGGAATACACTTTACTTATCAAACAAAACACACAATTTGTACTATGGACTCTAAAACTGCTAGCATTATAATTGTATATGTCTCTCCACATTTACATTTATAATTCAAACTCTGAAAACAGAAAAGAGAATTTTAATTGTTTTGTTTTCCCATTTGCCAGAATGACCCTCTTTTTCACTCGAAATAGCAAAAAGATATTGTATTAAATATCTGTAGTTCACCTGTAATTTCACTAATTATTACACGCTATGCATCTTTTTTTAATTTGTCTCATTTTCTCTTAAACTAATTAAAGCATTCACAAACAAAAGTTAATTTTATCGCTTTATAACAAGTATAATTTACTTTTTTTAATAAATATGATTCTCTTTTGGTCTATCCAAATTATATAAATAATTTTATCTGTACCCTCTAATTATCTTTTTAATTAATTGTTTAAAATATCATTAATTTTATTAATAAATAATTATTTTATTCATAAATAAACTTCAGGATTAATACCAAAATCGTCCCATAACTTTTTCACTATGGTCCAATAACTATGTAATATTTCAATTTAGTCTCATAACAATTCAAATCTAATCAAATTAGTCTCATAGCTAGCTATGTAATATTTCAATTTAGTCCCACAACAATTCAAATCTAACCAAATTAGTCCAAATTATCGGAAATGACATAAATGATGTCGCTTTACTCACGTGTCGTGTGAGCCAATTTCGCTGAAAAATATAACACGTGACCGGAATCATGTACTTTATATATAAACAACCAATAACCTTTAAAACAGTGTAGTACGAATCATCCGAGGTAAAAAAATTTCGTCCCATAACTTATTGAGTGTCCGATTTTGGTCCCAAAAATTATGACTCTTTGATTTCGGTCTCGTGACTCTTTGGGTTTGTCCATTTTTTGTCCCATTTTTATCTAAAAGTGCAAATAATATTATTTTTTGTCATGCACGGTGCATGTAGTGGTTAAATTTGGGGTTTTCTGGTACTCTTGCTGACATGGCTATCAAATGATCAATTTTTTTTTCTATATTATTGAAACACTAATAAAAAATAATAAAATATCAGCAGGAATGTTCCAAATTCAACCATTTTTATTTTCACTTTTTTGACAAAAATTGGACAAATTCAAAGAGTTATGGGATCAAAATTTAAGGGGATTAATACCAAAATAGTCCAATAACTTTTTCACTTTTTTGATTTGGTCCCATAACTATTTAATTTTTCAATTTAGTCCCGTAACAATTCAAATCTAACCAAATTAGTCCCATAACTATGTAATATTTCAATTTAGTCCCGTAACAATATAAATCTAACCAAATTAGTCCCATAATTATGTAATGCTTCAATTTAGTCCCATAACAATTCAAATCTAACCATATTAGTCTCATAAACGACGTTGTTTCACTCACGTCCCGTGTGAGCCAATTTCACCGGAAAATATAACACTTGACCGGAAAGTGAGTAAAATGCCGTTGTTTTATATCATTTACGGTGAGTTGGGACTAATTTGGTTAGATTTAAATTGTTATGGGACTAAATTGAAACATTACATAGTTATGGGACTAATTTGGTTAGATTTGAAATGTTATGGGACTAAATTGAAATATGACATAGTTATGGGACTAATTTGGTTAGATTTGAATTGTTATGGGACTAAATTGAAACATTACATAGTTATGGGACCAAATCGAAAAAGTGAAAAAGTTATGGGACGATTTTTGTATTAATTCCAAATTTAACAGTCAAAAATTTTGAAATCAAAAGCGGACACTCAATAAGTTATGATAGCAAAAAAAAAATTCTCCGAATCATCCTTATAAAAATGAATGGAGGTAGTAATATTTAAACAACTCTTACATTAAAACCTGTCTTAAATTCAAATGAGAAAATAAAACAAAGACGAAGGGTGTAATAATAACCTGCTTATCCACAAAATATGATTACATAATTTCCCATAAAGCTGAAATCATTTAATTCCTGGAGGAAAAAATGAAAGCATCTGATTTCATGCTCACAAGAAACTGTGTGCTCCATATACCGCTCAACCTCCCTATATATACCCCTCTATTTTCACCTCAATTCATCAATTACCATTCTATCTCTAGTCTTTAATTTCCTGCAAATTAGTCTCTGCTTTGGAATAATGCCGAACAGAAGACTCGCACAAGACGCTTATTTACAACAAAATGTCCATCACCGTAGATGGGGGAGGCCACGTAATCAGAATCCTCATGCTGAACTTCCCCAGGTGCAGCCTACTGCGGCAGCAGCCCCACTCTATCTTCAGCACAATTATCAGATGTTTTTTTCAAGGCCTCGGCGCCTAAGGTGGTCAATAGATCTACATGAGAGGTTTGTAAGTGCAGTGAATAAACTCGGAGGGCCTAGTAGTAAGTTTTCTATCAATTTCTCAGTGAATTAATTTTGGTTTTCAAATATGTGTTTTGTAAAGAATGCAGCAAAGGGAAGATGATGCTGAATTTATTATTAAATATGTATATATATGCATGCACGAATTGTATAACTGATCCTATAAACTATTTAACATTCTGCAGATGCAACACCCAAACAAATTTGGAATCTGATGGGAGTGAAAGAGGTCACTCTATATCAGATTAAGAGCCATCTGCAAGTATAAAAATATTATTATACATTTCCTCAATTTAAGATGGAAAAAAGGTAGTATTAATTATGTAATTATTCTCTAATTGTTTTAATTTTACAGAACAGAGATGGAAAGACAGCGAAATGGCTGAGAAGGAACGCTGCACCAGCAGATGGTAAGTTTGGGTGACATAAAAATGATTTCATATATGAAATATTTTTTATTTTTTAACTATATATATTTATTAGGCCCGATAAATGAAGAGGATGAGCGCCAGGAATATGAACCAGATGCTTTTGAAATGGATGGGTAAAATAAAATAAAAGCACATCTTTTAATTAGTTACTTTTTTCATCCTGTAATTAATCTGGCATGAGTATTGCAGGGATGAGACATTAGAAACTCATAATAATGGAAATCTTGATCATCAAATTGAGGTAATAAATATTCTCAAAATATACTTGAACTAATCTTCTTAAATTTTTAAAATATAGAAGTTAAAATGGCTATTTTTTTTGTAGTCCCAGAGTAGTGAGACTGCCGAAAACCCTCCACCTATAAGTACTGACTTCCCCGAGTGGTCTGGTCTGGTCGACGAAGACTACTTAAAGCCGATTGTCCCTCGCCTGAATTCACTTGGCTACCCTTCTGAGCTTCCTTTCCTTAGGACCCACAACTCGTCTTCGTCTACCATGACGTTTGGGAACTTCTTCGAGGATGTTGAAAGCTTTCCCAGGATTGACGATGATCCTATGATGATTGATGATGTTTATCCCTACTTTAGAAATTAATTTGGAGACTTGAACCCAAATAAATCTAAGTTACTTACTTAGATGAATTATCTTACTTTTTATTTTAGTTTATATCTATAAATAAAACTAGGAATACATCCATGTCAGGTAATATAGACGATGATGTAATCTGTAGTTTTTTTTTTATTTCTTAATGAAACTAATTTCTCAACTTTTCAAAGTCCGAGTCTTTCACATTGTACATTGTCGCCGTAAACATGTTCTACTGACACTGTAGACTTAACAGTTAATTCGTCAAGCTGTTAATGGAAGTTGGGATAGTATTTCCTAGAACTTATTATTAGCTTTTCGGAAAATTTCCAAAGAAACAATTTCAATAAAAAATTTCAATTTCTTATTTTATTATGTTCAACTCTATGAATTCCTCTATCCGTAGAGTACATTAAATGTACATAAATGGCTATAACGAATCTTGTATGTGTTTTTAAGAAAAGAAAAAAAAAAAAAATTTGTCCATTTTTTTGGGTTTCAAAGGAGCGTGGAAACACATAAGAACTCTTAAATGAAAATTGAAAAAAGGATGTAACTCCAGTTCCTCCAGAATCGCTAGTCAATCCTAGGGGAGTTGACAATTGAATTCTATTTTGACCATTATTTTCATAACTTTTTATAAAGGTTTTTGAAAACCTAGGAAATTGAACCTATATAAAGTAAAATAAGTCAACTAAAAATTTCAAAAAGACATTTAAAAGATTATGGAAGGAAGAATTTTTTATAATAAAGGTAAAAACAACGTTTCCTTGAAATCTGTGATACTAAAGTCATTTTTCATGCCCAATTTCTTGTCTTGTCTATAAAGGTCCATTAATAAATTTTGATCCTATAAGGTTATAAAAGAATTAAAATTAAAATACTTTTAAATTTACAAGCTCAATATCCAAATGTATAATACATATGGAACAAGTTAAAATTGAAGACAAGTTACTGGACTTACAAATCTTTAATCCCCAATATTAAAAGCTTTAAGATGAGGGTTTGCCCTCCAGTTGCGTGGAGTTTCATTCTTGTGTGTTGTACATTGGAGAAACAGTGAAGTTGAGAAGAATGATAATACGATGTATACCTATGCTTTTTTCGTCACGTTGTCATTTACCTAGCGAGCTATCTTAATCAATTGTTACTTAGATTTTGTTATACGCTTTTATTACTTTGTGTATCTTCATTTTATGGGAAAAATGTTTTTTTAAGGCCGTAATTATAGGGTAGTTGGAAAAGTAGAACGATATATTTTTGGACTTGAAAAAGTAGGACAATATGTTTTCAAGCTTGAAAAAGTAGGACAATATGTTTTCATGCTAGGAGAAGTAGGACAATAACTTTGAAAAGTTGTAAATTTAGACCAATTTGAGCCCGAATTTAACCCAATTCGGGCTCAATTGTCCTACTAAATTTTAGTAGATTATAAGTTGCTAAAAGTATTGGAAAAAATGTTATAAATTGCTTACAATTGAGCTCGAATTGGGTTTAATTCGGGCTCAAATTGGCCTAGATTTACAACTTTTCAAAGTTATTGTCCTATTTTTCCATGCCCGAAAAACATATTGCCCTACTTTTCCAAGTCTGAATACATATTGTCCTACTTTTCCAAACCCGAAAACATATTGTCCGACTTTTCCAAGCCTGAATATATATTGTCCTTATATTACAACTACCCTGTTAGTACCTTGGTTTAGATTTTGATGTGTGCAAAACAATGTGTTTAATTTGACAATTTGATCTAACACTTGTGCTAAGGAAATTAGTGTTTGAAACATATAGTTGTAAGTGAAGTCGGCAGCTGTGTATTTGATCAATCTACAGCCAGACATGACCCTACAGCTGTAAGGTTTCTCTACAACCGATTTTTGATATTGACAGGACTCTACAGCTGCAAGGTTGAAGACTCTACAGCTGCAAAGAACCGTTTGAAGGGATGGTACAAGTCAGAATATTTGAAGATAAT
Organism: Prunella vulgaris; assembly: GCA_026898435.1. NCBI lineage: Eukaryota > Viridiplantae > Streptophyta > Magnoliopsida > Lamiales > Lamiaceae > Prunella > Prunella vulgaris. The sequence continues at coordinate 341,923 of JAPKLY010000098.1, forward strand.
GAAGGCCTTTAAGCACTATTAGAGTAGCTCTCAAGCAATCACTAAACAGTACTTAAAGTGGAGGATTATTCTTAATTCTGGAGGATAATGAAGATTAGTTACAAAGAGGCCAGAATTCTGAAGAAAGGACATAGTATAATCAGTACTATCCTGTGTGAATGATGAGGACCACTTCACACATGCCAATAGAGAGAGAGGAGCCTTATCTGAATTTCAAATTTGAAATTCCCAACGGATAAGACACTCCACTCAATCTATAAATAGAAGAAGTCCTCAGAGAAAGCAACAACAACAACCTTGAGCCTACAAGCATTCAACCTAAGCAAGTCTACAGCCAGCAATATTCTGAGAGAGCTTTACTCGTTTAATCTTTGTGATTCATAGGATAGTTGGTTAGGATTTTCTAAGTAAGAATCACACCCTTTTGTTGTTGTTCCCTCACCTACTTTATATTTCTACTTAGTGTAGATATCTCTTTGTGATGTTTTGTAAGACTCTTTGTGAGTTACATTCTGAGTGAATAGGGTAGTTTAATCTCTTTTTAGAATAAGAATCTGAGTGAACCTAGTTCTAAGGGGAATTGCTTGTATTGATCTTTGTGATCACTTCTAAGTGAATTTGGCACCTAAGTGGTGTAACAGTGGATGTAGGTGGTCTTTTTTATAGACACTGAACCACTATAAACCTGGTCTATTTACTTTCTGTTATTTATATTCTTGTCCTGCATATTTAATTACCTTGTTACATTCATCATTGTTTTAAAACCTGAGAGCATAAAACTTTGTGATTTTCACAGAGAAAAACTGACTCTACAGCTGTAGACTTCTCTAAGTCAGTCAGCTGTTAAGTTTAGTTTATATTCTTTTTCATTAACACTCACTTTATTCCGCTGCACATTAGAGTATTCTCAACACAATTTTAATTGTGAGAATTCCTCTGATATTTTTGTCTATAAGTGATTTGTTATTTTTTTCAAGTTTTTTTTTTTAAACTCTGCAGCTGCAAACTTCTCTAAGTCCACAGCTGTAATCTTTGTGGTCCAGTTTTAAAACTCTTGTAGACTTGTTCTTTTTAAACTTCAAAAAGGCTACTGTAAGGTTCTAGAATCCATCCTTTTGAAAAGTTTGAAAAAACTGATTTTGGACTCAAGGTCTATTCACCCCCCCCCCTAGACCTTGACCACTTTAAGGGACCAACATACCCTATAATTACGGTGCTAAAAAAACATTTTTCCCTCATTTTATTGTGTTATAGTGCCGATTACCTAAAAGGACCAAAATCAAATTATTTTAAAATTTACAGGACCAATATCAAAATATGTATTTTATATGGATCAAATTCAAATTCATGACAAGTTGTAGGACTACAAAACCTTTATATTCTTATAACATTTATGTCTATCACGTATGTAGCAAACTGCAATGACCCATATGTGTAACGTCCTGTATCCTGAATAACAACCCTGGTGGCTTAAAACCACTTGTACTCTGATCGGCACATAGTAACCAAAAAATCGAGATTCAAAATTTATTTTAAAGATGAAACAACATGTATAAATGATATACTTTCCAGTAGAAGACCATGCATTTAGACATGTGTGGGCAAGGCCTTTCATTAGACTTTAGTATCACATAAGAAAAGGAAACCTATTTATCATCATCGAGTAACCCTCGGAGGTTCGTTATGCATTACCATATTTAATATTATTTTTTTAGAAAGTGATTATATAATTATTTCAATATATACATAGCATCTTTATTAAGAAAACTCTGTGTCAATACTACAGCTCCGACCCCTCTCGATCATATCTTAAAATACTTTTAGACTTTTAGGCTGTGAGATAAAAATCTCAATGTATAACTTGTACACTCTTATACATATTGACGTGATCCTAAAGAGTAGATAATTTTACCTTCCCAATTTAAATATTAAGGTAAGGTTTAAGTTTGATTTATAATTTACTCTTGCTAGCATTTCATACTTATTACAACTTTTATCACCTTTCAAAGCCCATGACCCTCTCAAGTTCATCAATAAATAATTTTTTAATGCTCTCAAGGCCAATGGCTCTATCAAGTTCATCAATAATATAACTTTTCTGCTTTCATAATCGATTGCTCATTTTTTGTTTTTTCACACTCATGTTCTCTACAAACTCATTCTAACTGTTAGAATCTTCTACAATTTTCGGCGACTTTGCGTTCATCATTTCTGTTGGATGGGTAATTGCTTACTTCTTTCCTTTCTCATCCTTTTTTACGTAGCGAAAGCTTAAACACGAAGAACGAACACCTTGATACTGCGTATACTAGGTGACGTCAAGAATTTCATTCAATACTAAAAAATTCAACAACCTAATTATGAGTTCAACACTCAAATAAATAGATAAATTAGGCCCATGCCAGGGTCCATAAAGACAAATACGATAACAGGCTTAAAATAAAAGCACTCAAATAAATAAATAAAGTGGTTTACTTCTTGGACTTGAATATTGGATCATGCACATCCATATATTCCAGCAATAATGTAGCCACATCACTTTTCTTTTCATTCATTTCAATTATACGATAAGTATTCGTTGTAGGTCTGGGCCATTATCTTCCACCAATGGAAATCAGCAAGTGCCACCAGTATTGGGCTCTTGGCATCTGACTGATGATAACGGCCTAGAGGGTTATCTTTTGCCCCCAAAGAGATATGTCCCTATTGGAGAGGCCTATATGGCAGGTGATGTGGGCTTCGATAGAGAGGCAGCCAGAAATTCAGCTAATATTGATAATTTAGATGACGTGGAGATTGAAATTGTAGAAAATAGAAGAATGAAAATGATTTTGAAAGTTTTTGAAGGCTTGAAATTGTTTCAATATATTTTTGAAACGTTTTGATTTTTTTGCCTTACAAATGTTATGCCAAGTACACATATTTATACTACTAGGATAACATGAGAATTAATAGATAATAAATAACAATTCAAACAACAATGTGACTCTTGGACTAGAATTTTGAAAGACAACTTTGACTAGTCTTGATTCATAGAATTTTGGTTTACTCCAACACTGCCTCCCTTAAACCAAAATTCCTTCGAACTCCCAATGCACCAACGTTCTTTGAGAAAAGTTGTCCTCCCAGGGGCTTTGTGAAGATATCAGCAATCTGCTCTTCACTTCGACAATACTCAAGATTGATTTCCCCTTCTCGAACAAGTTATCTTAGGAAATGGAATCGCATACGAATATGTTTCGTTTTTCCATGTAAAACAGGATCCTTTGAGACAGAAATAGTAGAACTATTGTCACAATACACAATTGTAGGATCCTTTTGCTTGAACTTCAAGTTGTCCAGAATTTCTCTAAGCCATAAAGTTTGACATCCAGCCAAAGATGCTGCGATGTATTCCGCTTCGGTGGTAGAAAGTGCCACAACAGGTTGCTTCTTCGAACACCAAGATATGATTCCACTTCCAAGGTTAAAGGCATAACCTGAAGTGCTTCGTGAATCGTCAATGCTCCCACCAAGATCACTATCCGTGTATCCAACAAGTTTTACGGGCACACGAGCTTCATAGAAAATACCAAAATCTATGGTTCCTTTGATGTATTGCAGAATTCTTTTAGCGGCTTCCCAATGGTTTGAATAAGGTTTCTCCATAAACCTGCTAATCAAACTCACACCATACATGATGTCGGGCCTCGTAGCAGTAAGATACATCAAATTTCCAACTAGGCTTCGAAACAAAGTTGGATCCATGAGCTTTCCTTCACCATCCTTGCTCAACTTCAAACCTGTGACACAAGGTGTAGAGACAGGATTTGCAATTTTCATATTGAATTTCTCCAACAATTGTGTTGCATATTTTTCTTGTGAGATAAATATGTCTTCTTCTGATTGCTGCACATTGATGCCCAAAAAATGATGCAATTCTCCCAAGTCAGTCATCTCAAATTCACTCATCATTGAGTTTTTTAATTTAGATAACATTTCCATTTCATCTCCGGTAAAAATGAGACCGTCCACATAAAGACTCACAATTATGAATCCTCCCTTGGAATTTCTTTTGATGTAAAGAGTGTGCTCATATGGACATTGATTAGGGTCATATTTGCATCAATTTGTGCCCATTTTGAGATGAATTTCTAGAGTTTTGTATGCATTTAGGGCTTTAATTGCTATCTATTTTGATAATTATCATTTGAGCTCAATTGAAGGATTATTATTCATTTAATTAAATAATTTCAGGAATTTAATTATTTTTGCTAATTTAATTAATGAGTATAATTTTACAATCACTTGGCCTTATTTGTTTTAAGAAATTTGCAGAATACATTGGAATTGAAAGGTGCATTCCAGAGGGACCTCAAATTCATTCATTGAATTTCAATACCCACCGCTCAAACCAGTTACACCAACCCAGGCTGTTCACTGCCACGTTGCTGGACCCCACACCAACACTCTCTTCAGCATACATACAGCAAACAAACACCACACCGCTGCAACAACTCTGTACCTCCGCCGTAACCGCCCCTGGTGCAATCACGAACTCGACGCCACAGCCTCGAGCCCAGCCCCTGTGCATCAACACCACTCTCCACACCGAGCCGACGCCATGGATTCGCACCCCTCGTCGCCGACTCAAAGCCGACGCTCCACTGCCACAATCGAGTCCAACAGCCTGTTCATTGTCGCTATTAGATCGAAGAAACGGCAACCGCCGTGCTGTTCGCAACTCCACTACTCGAAGCCGAATCGCCTCTTGCTCTGAAACTGTCCGCCCTCGCCGTCGCTGCCGGAATCGATCCATCACAGCCAACAGCCGCCGCCTCTGCAATCGACGCGCCTCGGGGTCCGAAGCCAGAACCCCCAATCTCCGTCGCTGCTAATTCACGCCGCAGTGCAAGGCGGTAACTGACTGATGCTGGTATTGGGAAAGGTTGGCCCATGTTTCAATTTTAATTTAATAAGCCCAGGCCCAATTTCAGGCCCATTTTGCAAAGGAGTGAAGAGGAACATACTATATATATTCTGGAAGTGAGTTTTACACGAAGATATCACGCCATTAGGGCAGTAGGTAGAAGGCACTAGTTTAGATTGATTTTGTGGTTTTCGCACTCCAGGTTTTAGGGATTGAACAATTTCTGATGTTTTGAGGATTTCACGCACAGTAGATTAGTTATTTCTTCGTATTTGCAGCAACTTGATTTTGGAAATTTTCAGAGATTATTTATTATTCGTTTTGATTTTTTTATTTCAAGTTCTAATTAGGAGTTATGCTTATTTATTTCAATTGTTCATGCTATGATCTTCTTTTTGTTTGATTTATTTATTGGTATGATTCTTTTTGTCTTAATTATGCATGTTGATCCATTAGCCATGAGTTAGGCCTTTTGTTTTGGGTGAAGGAAGATAATGAACAATTATAGTCTTTGACTTCAATTTCTTTTAAAGGTTTACGGATGAGATGAGTCCTTTTAGTAGGTCACTAAGATACTTAGGGTTTTAATTTCTATTGATGAATAATTGAGTCATAGTCACGACAAAACGAGAGTTGAGTGAAAATGGTAAGATTATTTACTTGATAGCAATGGATTCTAGGATTGAGTTAAGGTTCCTTTGACATTGAGAAATGCTTAGAAACTGAGAACAAGACTACTAGGGTGTTGAGATATGAATGAGAGTTCTATTTCAGCAGGACATTAATGTCTGACTTACTCATTAGATAACCTTTTATAAAGGAATTTTAGGCAATTGATTGTAATTGATCAATAACGGAATTCACCCGAAGCACCTCTTTATTTCTGCACGTCTTAGTTTAGGTTATTATTTTCATATTCTTGCATCATTTCAATTTTCGCATTTTAAGTAGTTGTAGTTAGAAACCAAAACTTGCATTTTTTTTTTTATTTGATTTCAAGGCTCACACACAATTCTTAGGATTAGATTGTCTAATTGCTTCCCGTGGATTCGATATTATAACTTGGTCAACTTACCACTACCCGATCCTATACACTTGTAGGAAAGTGCATTTGTGTGCGAACACAAATCGCTGGTCAGACATCTTTCAAAAACACATTTTAAGAAAAAAGCATTAATTCGGTCATACCATGCACGGGGTGATTGCTTCAGCCCGTATAATGCTTTTCGTAGCTTGTACACCTTTTCTTCTTCACCTTTCTTTATGAATCCGAAAGGCTGCTCAACATAAATTTCATCTTCAAGGAAGCCATTCAAGAAAGCTGATTTTACATCCATTTGCAAGAATTTCCAACCATTTTGAGCAGCAAGAGAAATTATCAATATAACTGTATCAAGTCTAGAAACAGGAGCGAATACCTCATTGAAGTCTTCACCTTCTTTTTGCTTGTATCCCTTTGCAACCAATCGTGCTTTGTGCTTGTTGATGGAGCCATCAAGATTGGTTTTAGTCTTGTAAACCCACTTTACTCCAATAGCAGATTTGTGTGAGGGCAATGAAGTAAGCTCCCATGTATCGTTCTTCTCAATAGACTTGATCTCCTCTTTCATTGCACAAACCCACTTTTCATCTTTTGATGCTTCATCATAAGTAATTTGATCTTCACCCGCAAAGAATGAAAAGTATACATGATCCGTTGTGGTTACTTCTTCAGTTGCATCATAGATCTCTCTCAATGATCTAGTTCTTCTTTCAGCTGTTGGAGGTGAATTTTGTTGTGGTCCAGCCCCATTATTTTCAGGTTGAGTTGGTTCATCATCCTCCACGTGTTCTTCTTCTTCAAGGTTAAGGTTTTGCCAACCTGATAATCCTGAAGAATCTGAAAAATTGTAGCAACTATTCTCATCAAAGCAAACATCCCTGCTAATGACAATTTTCTTTGTTCCAGGATTGTAAAGCTTGTAAGCTTTAGTTGTTTGGCTATAACCAATGAAAATGCATTTCTCAGATTTATCATCAAGTTTTGATCTCAAAGCATTTGGAATATGAGAAACTGCAAGACAACCAAAAGTTTTTAAGTGAAAAACATTTGGTTTTTTACCATACCAAACCTCATTTGGAGTAGTATCTTCCAAGCTCTTTGTTCGTGATCTGTTGATCAAGTAAATAGCACAAGATACCGCTTCAGCCCAAAAACACGCTGGCATATTTTTCTTTTTCAACATACATCTCACCATATTCATTATTGTCTGATTTTTGCGCTCCGCAACTCCATTTTGTTGAGGTGAGTACCTGGCTATTAATTCATGCCGAATTCCATGATTTCGACAAAAGTCTTCGAATTGAGAAGACATATTTCTCCTCTACGATCACTCCTCAAATTCTTTATTTGATGACCAGAATATTTTTCAACTTGAAATTTGAATTCTTTGAAGCAGGAGAAAGCATCCGATTTTTCTTTTACACAATAAACCCAAATTTTTCTTGTGTAATCATCAACAAACAACAAGAAACACCTGCTGCTTCCAAGTGATGGTACTTGCATCGGTCCACAAAGGTCTGTGTGGACAAGCTACAAAGGTGATTGTGAATGCCACTTCGATTTATATGGGAATGATTCACGATGTTTCTTTCCCAATTGACATTCTTCGCACACATCATTTACCACCTCAATTTTAGGCAATCCTTGGACAATGCCTTTGGTGGACAACTCCCTTAAACTCCGGAAATTTAGATGTCCGTACCTATCATGCCATAATTTTGAAACTTCATCATTAGAAGTAGCAACAAAACACGTACCATTGACAACATCGAGCTTAATAGGAAACAAGTTGTTTGATCCCAAAACAATCTTGGCAACATGTTGGTTCTTCTTCTTCATGGTGCACATATTTCCAACAAATTGGAAGTGGAATCCTTTCTGTAGTAAATGGCCAACACTGAGAAGATTACTTTTCAAACCTGGTACGTAAAGTACCTCCGACATCTTCTCAACTTTTCTGGTCTTCGTTTTGAAAGCAATTTCACCAACTCCTTGAATTTTATAGGATTTAGCATCTCCAATGGTATCCTGCCCATTATTAATTTCTGCAAGAGTAGAAAACAAATTTTTATTACCCGTCATATGTCTGCTTGCTCCACTATCCAGGTACCATATGTTCTCAACATTTCCATCAGAAGCTATCAACAAAGTTTCTGATTTTTCTTGGTGCATATAACCAGCCACGGGCTTCTTTTCCGGATGTTTTTCCCAACAATCATTTTCTTTATGTCCAGGTTTATGACAATAATTGCACTCAAATTAAGGTTTGTTACCTTTGTATGTGCTTCGTCCTTTCCCCCTTTGAGAGTTGTGAAATGAAGATTTCTCATCTCGTTTGGCTTCTTCATTTCTCCTATCTTGAGTGTGTTGCTTTCCACCACGACCTTTGCTATGTCCACGAGATGAGCCTTGACCTTTCGTGGATGTAAATTGAGATTTTAAGGCTTGATCATGAGAAGAGCTTGGATGAGTATTTCTCTGCAGAATTCTAGCTTCATGAGCTTCTAGTCTTCTTTGCAAACCTTCAACAGTCATTGAAGAAAGGTCATGTGATTCTTCAATTGCAACCACAATATGGTCAAATTTTGTTGGCAAGCTTCTTTGAACTTTTTCAACCGCTCGTTGAGTCTGTACAATTTCTCCATTTGATGCCATTTGATTTGTAATGGAAGAGAGGCGAGTGAAGTATTCTGAAATCTTTTCATTTTCCTTCATCTCCAACTTCTCGAATTCAGCCCGCAACGATTGTAGATGAACTTTTTTAACTTGATCTTGTCTGGAATATGTTGTATCTAATATTTTCCAAGCCTCTTGAGCATTTGCGACCTTTGAAATTCTCTCATAGACAGGAATTTCTAGTGCTTGGTAAATTTGAAAGAGAGCCTTCCTATCCTTTTGTCTTTTGTTCTTCAAAAGATCTCGTTGGGCGGTGGTGAGTTGAGACTTATCTTCCGGCACACCAACACCTTCTTCAACCACACCCCATAAGTCTTGGGATTCAAGACACAATCTCATTAGGTTGCTCCAATAATCGAACCTTTCATAGTTGAACTTAGGAACAAGAGAAACAAGATTGTTGTTAGCCATTTTAGTTAACCGACTCTGATGCCAGTTTGTAGAAAATAGAAGAATGAAAATGATTTTGAAAGTTTTTGAAAGCTTGAAATTGTTTCAATATATTTCAGAAACATTTTGATTTTTTTGCCTTACAAATGTTATGCCAAGTACACATATTTATACTACTAGGATAACATGAGAATTAATAGATAATAAATAACAATTCAAACAACAATGTGACTCTTGGACTAGAATTTTGAAAGACAACTTTGACTAGTCTTGCTTCATAGAATTTTGGTTTACTCCAACAGAAATAGGTTTGGGGCCCCAAAGATAAAATTTTAGGGAAGAGCAACCCCGAGGCTGCCCAACTTGTTAGAGCTCAATAATGAGACAGCCTACGATGAGAAGGAGGAGGGATCTCCTAGCAAGCTCGAGCTCTTAGGGATGAGAACCAATCTTGGCATCAGGATGTGGACCTCACATATCGACTGTGCAATGGATTTTTTAATGAAGTTGCTGTTGTGGCCCACTTCTTGTGTCCTACTTAAAGTATGTGTCCGACATCCATACAGGCAAGTAGAGAAAAACATTTGGATCTTTGTGGATGGATGTAAAATGAGTTTCTTTTTTTTAGAAAAGACACAAGATCGCCTTCTGGCCTCCCAAAAGTTGGATGCTCAAAATGAGGCGAGCCTTACAATTGGCGAGATTAAGCTTGACTTGGAGAAGCGGTATGTAGCAGGGGAAGTAAAACAATTAATGAAGTACTCCCTTGAGTTTTGGCTATATTTGCTCATACTGCGAGTGACTTCGAGTGAGGTTAATGTATTTTTGGTCCTACAGGACACGCACACGATTCAAAATGGCCCCAAGCATTTCAGTTTTGGTCCCATGTATTTTTTTCTTTACAAAAATAGTCCCAAATGATTCGGATAATTTGAAATTCATCCCATATTATCTAAAATCATTTTAAAATTAACGAATAAGTCACATTTTTTGCATGTGCTCTGCTATTAAGTCAAAATAACACAAAATCAATATAGAAAATGCATACTTTGTGGAGAATCATCGTTTCTTCACCGGGGAAATTTACCCCAAAAATGTTGCACATAAAAGGAATACAGGGAACTTCAAAACCTGATTATGGTTCGAAAAGAGGTAAATTTCTTTTCCGCAGCATAATCAGGTTTTAAAGTTCATTTTCTGCACAGCATTATTGGGGTAAATTTCCCCAATGAAGAAGACGATGATTCATGATTGTGTATTTTGGGTGTAATCTCCACAAAGTATGTGTTTTCTATGTTAATTTTGTGTTATTTTCACTTAATAATAGAGCACGTGCAAAGAATGTGACTTCTCTGTTAATTTTAAAACGGTGTTAGATGATATGGGATGAATTTCATATTATTCGAATCTTTTGGGACTATTTTTGTAAAGAGAAAAAGATATGGGATCAAAATTGAAATGTTTGGGACCATTTTGAATCGGGTGTGTGTCCTGCGGGATCAAAAGTGCAATTCCCTCGACTTCGAGCTATCTGATTTTCTGAGAAACGGGGAGAAAATGACTTTGAGGCAGTTAGAACAGAGTTTATTGGTTATATCATTGTTAACCCCCCGTCCAACAAGAATCCTATGCCAGTTGTTAATTTGCACGAGATGGACATTAGTCTGAATATCTTCGGTGAGCGTGGTCAAATTGTACATCCCATTGCTAACATGGCTGGGATTTCTATAGGGGCTGCACAAGTTGAAACTCTCCAGACTAAACAAGTTGAACTGCCCCGACTAGACAGCCTGAAGAAGGAATCAAAGGGGGTAATCAGGAGTTCAATGGTATGCTTACGCTGTCTTTCTTACAGACCCCTCCAGGTGAACAAGGCACTCCAACTCCTGAGGGTAAGCAGCAAGTCTAGAGCGAGCAGCCTTCTACCCCAACTTTTATTGTTGACCAACAAACTGCTCCACCTGCCCTAGAAGGTGATCGAACTGCTCCATCCACGGAATGAAGACGTCTTTTGCTTTTCTTCTTTTGCTAAACTTTTGTAGTAGTTGAAGTAGACTCTTTTTGATGTAATTTGAACTCCAACTACTTTTGATGAAATGAAATGATTGTTGTTGGTCTTATTTGTCTCTTGATTTCTAGTTACTACCTTTTAATTGTTAAATTATAATTTGTAATTTCATCAGTCATGAGTGTCTTTCAATTTCCATAGTCAAAGTCAAATGTGTGACTTTATGTTTTCCAAGTACATTGAATGTAGATGCATGTACTCCTCTGCTATATAAACTCATGTACGTAAAGTGTTTCAGAAGTAAGAAATCATTATTATAAAAAGTAAGAGCAGAAGCTTTGCAATTCATACCTTTCTTGAAAATTCTTGCAGCCATACTTTCTAACAATTTTGGTATCAGAGCACGGGTTAATCTAAAATGGCAGCAAACCCAAATTCCATTTCCTCATATACCACAAGCTAAATTCCAATCTTCAATGGTGAACACTACGACTATTGGAGTTCTCAAATGGAAACCATATTTCTTTCACAAGATCTATGGGACATGATTGAGGAAGGCTACGCAGAACGCCCAGATCCACTCGACGATTCATGGACTGAAGGAAACGAGAAAGAATACAAGGAGAATGTAAAGAAAAATGCTACTGCCTTAAGAATTATTCAGCAAGGTGTAAGCAAAACCATTTACCCCAGGATTTTCGGTGTCAAGAAAGTAAAAGATGCATGGGAAACTCTAAAAATGGAGTTCCAAGGTTCTGAAAAAGTGATCGCAATCAAGTTACAAGCCTTATGGAGTGAATTTGACAGATTGTCCATGAAAGAAAGTGAGCTTATCAAAGATTTCTTTTCAAGAGTTGCTGAAATCACCAATCAAATTAAAAGTTGTGGAGATGAAGTTCCAGAGAAGAAAGTAGTTGAGAAGATGTTGAGAAGCCTTCCGCAAAAGTTCGAGCATATCGTAGCCGTGATTACTGAAACTAAAGATCTTGCGAAACTTACCCAATATGAACTCATGGGTTCCTTAGAAGCGCATGAGCAAAGAGTAAGCAAATACAACAGTCAACCATTGGAACAAGCTTTCCAAGCAAAGGTGAATGTTTCAAGAGGAATTCAAGGAGGTAGAGGACAATCTCGTGGGCAGTATTCTAACAGAGGCAGTGGAAGAAATTCTCAAGGAAGAGGTAGAGGACGTGGAAGAAGTGATTTCTCTGGGCAACAAAAATCTGGTAATTCTGATTCTGAATGCATCATCTGCAAAAATAGTAATCATGAATCAAAAGATTGCTGGTACAAATGTACAAGATGTAAATTTCCTAACCATTCTGATAGAGATTGTTGGTTTAAGGAAAAGGGAGAAAGTAGTGCAAAGAAAAAGGCCTTTCGTTTTTCTATAAAAGATGATGAAAATAAATTGTTCATGTCCATTGCAAATAAAAGGGAAACTGGAGAGACATGGTATCTTGACAGTGGTTGCAGCAATCACTTGTCCGGAAATCAAGTGGAGTTTGTCGAGCAGGATAAAAACTACTCCTCTCATGTGGAACTTGGTGATGGTAAGCATATAAAGATTGAAGGCAAAGGAGTCATTGGAGTCTATACAGAAGGAGGTAACAGAAAATTTATTCATGATGTTCATTACTCTCCTAACATTACTCAAAATCTCTTGAGTGTTGGACAAATGATGAGAAGGGGTTATAAATTGATCTTTAACGGCGATACATGTGAAATTTTTGAAAAATCTGGAGAACATGTTATCACTGTGAAAATGACTCCCAATAATCTTTTTCCACTCACTATGCAATCTTATGCTGCCTTTGGGAGTGGAGTTTCTAAAGATGCTCACTTGTGGCATTTGTGATATGGTCACTTGAATTTCAATGGCCTGCGACTTTTGAAACAGAAAAATATGGTTGTTGGTCTCTCAGAAATTACACAAAATGATGGTGTATGTGAAGGATGTGTTTATGGAAAAATACATCGACTCCCTTTTCCAAAAACAACTTGGAGAGCTCATACACCACTTGAGCTAGTGCATGCAGACATTTGTGGACCAACTAGAACACCATCACTCGGCAACAAAAGGTATTTTCTTTTGTTTGTTGATGATTTTACAAGAACGACTTGGGTGTATATCATTGAGCAGAAATCTGAAGCATTTACCAAGTTCATGCATTTCAAAGCCTTTGTTGCGAAGCAGAGTGGATACAAGTTGAAATGTCTTAGAACGGATCGAGGTGGGGAGTTCATCTACAAGCCTTTTTTGAACTATTGCCAAGATCAAGGAATCCAGAGGCAGCTTACAATTAGACACACACCACAGCAAAATGGTGTGGCGGAAAGGAAAAACCGCACTATCGAAGAAATGGCTAGAAGCATGTTGAAGGGCAAAGGACTTCCAAATATATTTTGGGCCGAAGCTGTTAATACAGCTGTATACATTCTAAATCGATCTCCCACAAAAGCCGTTCGAAATAAGACACCATTTCAAGCATGGAATGGAAAGAAACCAGTAGTGAGTCAATTTAAAGTTTTTGGTTGCATTGCTTATGCTCTTATTCCCTCTCAAAAAAGAGAAAAATTTGATGGAAAAGGAGAAAAACTCATTTTTATTGGATACAGTGATGAGTCAAAAGGTTATCGTCTTTTTAATCCAATATCTAATGAGTTGGTGCTTTCTAGAGATGTTATTTTTTATGAGAATGCAGAATGGAAATGGGAAGAAGACGAAGTAGTGGAGCAAATTCCATTTACTCTCCTTGAACCAAAGCAATCAACTCAAGCTGCTGCCACTGGATCATCAAATGATAATACCAATGAGACGGAGTCAGATTCGGACTTGGAAGATTGTCCAAGAAAATATCGTTCATTGGCTGAAATCTATGAATCCTGCAATGTTGCCTTTTTTGCAGGAGAACCGACATGCTTTGAGGAAGCAATTCAGGAAGAGGTTTGGAGAAAAGCAATGAATGAAGAAATGGAAAGCATTGAAAAAAATAAAACTTGGCAATTGGTAGATCTGCCAAAAGGAAAAGAAGTCATAGGGTTGAAATGGGTCTTTAAGACTAAGTTCAATGAAGATGGCAGTGTACAAAAGCACAAAGCACGACTTTTTGCAAAGGGCTACTCTCAACAACCTGGAGTAGATTTCACGGAGACATTTGCACCAGTCGCAAGGATGGAAACGATCAGAACCGTTCTTGCTCTTGCGGCTCAATTGGAATTGCAAGTTTTTCAACTTGATGTCAAACCAGCCTTCTTACATGGTGAATTAGAAGATGAGGTATATGTTAAACAACCTCAAGGCTTCGAAGTAAAGGAAAAACAAGAGAAAGTTTACCGATTGAATAGAGCCCTTTATGGTTTGAAACAATCACCGAGAGCTTGGAACAAAAAGATTGATGGATATTTTCTGAAAAATGGATTTTTTAAAAGTCCATCTGAACCATCACTTTATGTGAAGACAAAGGGAACTGATTTTTTAATGGTTTGCATTTATGTTGATGATTTTATTTATGCAGGAACAAATAATGAAATGTTGTTGTCATTCAAAAAGGCAATGATGAAAGAATATGAAATGACTGATCTTGGACTGATGAAGTATTTTCTTGGTATCCAAGTGAAGCAAGCTAAAGGGGAGATTTTTATCTCACAAGAAAAATATGTGGCTGATTTGTTGAAGAAGTTTCAGATGGAAAACTGTAAACCTGCAGTTACTCCTATGGGATTAAACGAAAAATTTCAGCATGATGATAAGGCGGAAAAGGCAGATCCAAGTGTTTATAGAAGTCTTGTTGGTTCGTTGATTTATCTCACAAATACAAGGCCGGATATTGTGCATTTTGTGAGCTTAATTTCCAGGTTCATGAATGATCCAAGTAAACTACATTTTGCAGCAGCCAAAAGAGTTCTCCGTTATCTTCAAGGAACAAGGAAGCTGGGGATTAAATATGTGAAAGAAGAAAGCTGCAACTTAGTTGGTTTTACTGATAGTGATTGGGCTGGGAGTTTGGATGATAGGAAGAGTACTTTAGCCTACATTTTTTGCTTGGGAACAAAGGCAATTTCATGGAGTTCTAAGAAGCAAAATTCTGTAGCTTTGTCATCAGCAGAGGCTGAATATATATCAGCAAATGAGGCTGCACGTGAAGCAATATGGTTGAGAAGAATCTTGACAGACTTGCAGCAAAAGGTTGAAGAACCAACTCCGATTTTCTGCGACAACAAGTCAGCAATTTCTATGACTAAGAATCCAGTTTTTCATGGAAGATCGAAGCACATCGAGTTGCGGCATAACTACATTCGTGATATGGTTCAAAAGAAAGAAATCTTCCTGGAATTTATCAAAACTACGGAGCAACCAGCTGATGCTCTTACCAAAGCTGTGTCAATGGAGAAACTTCAAAATTTCAAGGATGTGATGAAAATTACAAATTAAGAGGGAGTGTTAAATTATAATTTGTAATTTCATCAGTCATGAGTGTCTTTCAATTTCCATAGTCAAGTCAAATGTGTGACTTTATGTTTTTCAAGAACATTGAATGTAGATGCATGTACTCCTCTGCTATATAAACTCATGTACGTAAAGTGTTTCAGAAGTAAAAAATCATTATTATAAAAAGCAAGAGCAGAAGCTTTGCAGTTCATACCTTTCTTGAAAATTCTTGCAGCCATACTTTCTAACATTAATGTATTCGCTTAGTGGTGTCCTTTTTATCTTACCCATATAACAACTGTGGATTATAAACTCATGATTGGGCCTTTTTTCCTCGTAATTCGGATATTTATCTTGGTATTTGGGAATTCTTGACCTTTATTTATTATTAGGAGTCTCTCATATAAGCTTTCTTTTACAAAGAGCATTTAATCAACTTGACTAATATCAGTTATGCGCCTCAAATTAGGAAATAATATTCAAGTCAAACATCTTTAAAAAGTTGTTCGTTTGTGGAAAATTTGAAACTTAATCTTCATTCCAACTAATTTGTACAGTAATTTACAACAAATTATATCAATACATCAAACATCTCCTACAGATAATATTTTTTTAGATGCATCGCACTTCATTTGTATAGGGACAATTGTCCGTCTAAGTCTTCAAGATCATTGGTGTCGTTGGACCAGCTACTAGTTACTCTGAACGGACCTTCTCAAGTGGGTCTAAATACTCCATATGGAGTAGCTAACAGCTTATGCAGCACCAAGTCCACGATTTTAAATCTTATTTCATTGACCTACTTTTGGCTCGATGCTTGTAGGCTGCAATTCGTAGTTCGTTTGATGCCCATCTTTCTTCTTCATGATTGCAACAGCCTCATCATTATCTTCTTCACTGAATTACTCACTCTCCAAACTGATTTTGAAGTTCCATCAGGCCTATTGCTTCTATACCCAAAGACATTGTAAACTGCATTTCGCCAGTGCTAGTCCTAAACAAAGTTTTATAGGATCATAAGATCTCACGAAGTTCTTCTGACCATATGCCTTTTCTTTCAGTTAGACGGATTTTCAAAATATATTTGATGATTCCACCTATCCATTTAATTGCAGGTGATAAGGAGTAGAATTGTATTTCCGTACTCCCTATGTGTTGCAGAATTTGCTGATTTTCTTTCCATCAAACTGTGGGCGGTTGTCTGTTACTATTGATTGTGGAATGCCAAATCTACTGACCAAATTCTTCCTGATGAAACTGATCATATTTTCTTAAAGGTCATTACAATTGATTCGACTTCAGCCTACTTAATGTAGTAATCAACGACCACCACCGTAAACCGCATGCTCTTTTTTTTCTCGGTGGAAAAGATCTGATTATATCAATCCCATTTAGCAAACGACCACGAGCTATAGACTAATTTTAATTCCTGCGGGGATGTATGTATATTGGAGGCGAATAGTTGGCATTTGCGACACATTTTCGCGAAAATGATATCTTCTTTTCGAAGTGTTGGTAAGTAATATCCTTGCCTTATAGTCTATATGCTAATGCCTACCCCCAACGTGGTTTTCACAAACCCCTTCACGCTCTTTTTATGAAAGACATTTGAGTTGTGGTGTAAAGAATCCTCACTTGTAAAGTTGCCCAACACTAGTTTATATCGAGTTGTCTGCCTAGTCAGACCAGCAGCTAACCAGGAGTCTTGAGGTCGTTCGCCAGTGGATAGGTACTTTACTATGGTTGATTCTGAAGATCCACCAGGTCCATCACTTCTATAACGAAAGGTATTGTAAACGATATTTTCCTAGTACTGGTCCTAAATGAAGTTAGACAGGACCATAAGATCAAAGGAAGTTCTTCCGACCAAATTTTTTTTCAATGAATCGGATCTTCAAAATATGTTAGATAATTTTGTTCAAGGCTTCCACCTGTCCGTGTGACTGGGAGTGATAAGGAGTAGAATAGTGTTTTCTTA
Source organism: Prunella vulgaris (assembly GCA_026898435.1). Lineage (NCBI taxonomy): Eukaryota > Viridiplantae > Streptophyta > Magnoliopsida > Lamiales > Lamiaceae > Prunella > Prunella vulgaris. The sequence goes on from JAPKLY010000098.1 coordinate 359,358, forward strand.
GGGCTCATTTGGTTCGTAAGATAAAAATATCTATCCGTAAAAAACATGTGTTTTTGATGGATAGATATTTGGTTCGTAAGATAAAAATATCTATCCGTAAAAAACATGTGTTTTTGACGGATAGATATTTTTATCTTACGAACCAAATGAGCCCTTATTCCCTATATATGTTGCAGAATTTCTTAATTTTGGATGGTCCCCTCCGACATATGGATAGCTTCGATGTTGGCATGGCGGCGGAAGTGGCCGTAGGTGTACTCAAAAAGGAGGATGAAGAGGTGGGGTGGCAGTGAGGCGGCAGTTGCTTGGCTATTCCAAAGTGAGCAATGCTGAGCTGGTGGTTGTATATATCATCTTCAGTGGAAGAGGTGGGAGCCGTGGCTACATAAATAATTTTATATAAATACTTCTTTCGAATCTTCAAACGGACTTTCAAAGTTGAAGGTTCAACCCCTTCCTCTAGCGCCAAACAATTGATAAAATTTGATCTAGCAGGACGATTATGTGGCTATAAACACCTTAATTTTATCAACAATAAACTGGAATAGACGTGCATATAAAATTTGATATATAAGCAGGTATGTCGTTTATAAGCATGTCGTATAAGCAGCACGTTAGGGCGGAAATTTTGTATCCCTTTATTCGAGAGAAAATCGTTACATTATATAGGAATTACAAACACGAGGTAGCACATGTCTGCTTAATACTAAGTTGTTGAGTAATCACCAGCCTGATTCATACTAAGTTGCTGAGCAGTTACCAGTCTGCTTCACTATAAGCTGCTGAGCAGTCACCAGCCTTATAAGCTACTGTCTCGTCATCAACCTTCTTCGGCCTCGTATTTTCTTTGAGCTTGATTAGTTTCTTTGGACACGGTAACCGGACTGGGTTAATTATTTTCTTAAACATGCACGTCACTTATTTTATCAACACCTAACATCTACATCCAGGTATGATTCCCAATTCTAAATTTCTAACTAATGGATCGTTATAGTTACTTATAAGAGAGTGTGCAGAAACATTGAGAATTTGTGATTTTATATTCTGCTTAGGAAATGATTAATAAATGCCTTTTTTTCAATATTAATTTTGCTTTTTTGAGTATTTTATAAACATTGAGATTAATGTACCTTCTATAACATTCTTGCAGATCATCTAGGGAAGAATTCAAGGAAGATGATTTTGAAACAACGAATTGTTTTTTTTTCGTTTAATGTATGTTAGCAAAGACATTTTCTTATGTAGGGGATTTATATTGGTATAAATAAATACAATGTAAAATTTGTGAATTCAAATATAATCAAGTGGTTTTCTAATTGTATGAATAATATTTTTTATATTGTATTTACAATTGTAGAGTTGTTCGCAGTGTACGATTCAAATTATACGAGTGGTTGAATGTTGAAATGGTTCAACATTGTCATCCTATCACTAATTTTCTACAACACAACGACATATTAGGAAAAGGCAAGCGAATCATGATATTGTGTATTATGGAGTAATAGAATTAATGTGACTTTCAGCAATATACCACCTAATATTGATATTGATAGAATGGTGGCAATGACATGGAATTGGATTACAACAAATCATGGAGTTACAGAACTTGAGCTTTGAAGAGTGGAGTGCCAGTTATGAATTGAAAACAGAATCATAAAAATGCACCCATTAACACCATGAATGAGAGCCTCTGAACACTTCTTAAGCTCGACAGCATGCCGCCAATCTCTGCGTTTGAACTCGCCAAAAATCAAATCCTAATCTTCCAGCGATGGGACCCCCAAATCAAAGCCCCATTCAATTCGAAGCTGACCATGAGTTCGTGGAAATTGAAATCCATCACCATTCAAGGGTCTGCCGCCTTTGAAGCTTGCTGTTCTGAAACTCACCCTCTCACCTCAAAAACACTATCACCACCGTCCATCTCACCTTTCCTCGCACCTCTACGAAGAAAACCCGTTGTCCACATCATCATCGTGGCTCCTGTTTCGCCGCATTGCCTGAGCCCGTTCAAGAAATTCCTAAATCTAATACCCAATTAAAGCTTCCAACGAGTAAAATAAAACTCTTCAATATATTTGGAGATAGACTCCAATAAAGATTTTATATTTTGTCCGGAATAATTCCGGGTGTGTGTGAGGTGGACGATTTATTGATATACACAGATTTCAAAGTTCTAAATTATGATATTAATTCATTTAATTAAGAATTAATTGGTCTTAATTATCCTTGTTAACTCTCTAATATGCCCTTCTTTGTATTTGAGTTAAAAAAATGTCCTAGCTAGAATGCGTTCTTATTTACAAAAGGGTTTTTCTATTTTCTTATTTGTTAGTTTTTAATGTTTTTAGCTGTATATAAGTCTAAATTGAGTTAAAAAAAATTAATTCATGAAATTAAATACTTTTTTGTTCAAATTTTGTTTATATATTCATATATTTCAACAACTCTTTTTTAATCTTATAAAATTAATACCTTACACCACTAAAAATTATTTAATTTATAAGTTTTTATGTATTTAATTGTATATATATAAGTCAAAGTGAGTCACTTTGTTTTTAAAAATTCATTAAATTAATTTATTTTATTTTGAATTTATTTATTTATATATATATATATATATATATTAATTTTATCAATTTTATAATTTTATAAATTTAGTGTTTCACACTACTAAAAATTATTTAATTTGTTATTTTTTTATAGGATAAATTACAAAATATATGACCACTTGTAACATCAGGTAAAGTATTATATAAACCATTTTCATGATATAAACCACTTTGTAATACAAGATTTATATTTATGAATTTATCTTTTTTACTTTATTAAAAAGTGATTCATGATACGAACCACTTTCACACAATACCTACTCAATTTGTTATTTGAAATTGAGATTCTTTTATCATCTTCACCCTTCTCTTCATCTTCTTCGTCTTCCTCTTCTCCTTTTTTTTTGTTTTCAATAATTACTATATCTAGATTTGCTGCTACTAAATCCACAATAAGAGTTTGGTTGGTCACTAAACAAACATTTTATAGTGTTTTAAAATTTGAGAAAACTATGAAAAATATCCATTGACTATATGACTAAATTGTATTTTAGCCACGTTGACTCAAAAGGATAATTAACGATCACAACTTATTTACTAGATAATACATATATACATACATATCACACATGCATGCGTAGTGATAAGTAGATACTAATTTACATATATATATATATATAGATGGATGCACGTACGTATGAGATCATACATATTGTTTGATGTAGGTGTCATTCTTTTTGGTGGTGAGGGTGTTGAGATCGGGCCCCATTGTTGAATTGAAACGCCACGTGAAGACTTCGAAAAGAGCAGCAAGATCTGAGGTTGAAGCAGAGAGTCCAATGTGAACTCGCTCAGGAAGAAGCGCAGCTAAGTTAAAGACATAGCTGACGGAGGCAAAGGTGGATCCGTAGGTAGCGAACACGCTTATCCTTCTTGTGGGTACATCGTAGGTTATGCGCGCAGTCACAACTCTCCCACTTGCATTCTCGAATCTGGAGACTCTCTGGGATCTTATAGAGTTGATGTTGATCCCAATGTGTGGATAGTCCGGATCCAGCTCACCACAAGCCAGATCGAATTCAACTGCAAAAATGGGGGACCCTGGAACCACTGCATCTTATATTCCTAGGTTGTCCAAGTTTCCACCGGTGGGTATGGTGGAGCCCACGGGTACCATGAAGAAGGTCATGCCCTCGCCCAGAGGGTTAGGTGCGAGGCGCGTCATCTGCATATATAGTGATGGTAGTGGTGAATGACAGTTGCCGGTAACTTTGCCACAAGGTCACCGGCTGCCTGTACACCACCCTACCAGTGGTATATAAACGTGGCATCAGACAAAGGTAAAGTTGACCGGGAGGAACGATGGCATCACGTTCGTAGGTGACTCTATTGGAGGTGGGGGTGAAGCTAAGGATGCTGAAAACGGTGTTAATTTGTGACTCCACATTTTTTAGAAGGAGGAGGAAGAGGAACGAAATAAGATATTAGTGCTGGAGAGGGCCATGCCTGATGATTTTCGATGAAACTAATGTTGTTAAGCTCCTATTTATATATATATATATACCACTACTGCTGGAATGTAAGGAATCTCTTAAAAGTTATTCTTTTGTCCCATAACAACTTGTAGACTTTTTTTAGGAACTTGCAAACCTTAAAAGGGAAATTTTTTTATAAACTTCAACCAAACACCCTCACAATATCTACATATTTATACAAAATGTCATTACTTTTTTATTTTTTGGACCACATTACACTCAATTCAACTAACTTCTTTACTTTTTACATAAAATTTTATCAAATTACCCTCAAAACATTTTTTTTACTTTATTCCATTTTTTTCTTAATTTGTATGTCCTCCTCTTGTAAATTATTATGGGACGAAGAGAGTATAATATTTTCTTGTTTATTTATTGGTCGATTTGAAGGGCCGGGCAACTTCGACATATATAGCAATATTAATAATTAATACACACTTCCAATAAATTTCAGACCACAAATATAAGTATTCTGCATCTCTTAGGACCACATTACATTCTTAAGTTTCATTTATTTCATATGGAGGGAGATTGGGTACTATTACCTTCTAATAAATTTATAAAATATTAGTAATATTGTAAAAACTTCTAAAATGAATGAGAATTCATAATTTTACGTTGGAATCCATATTGCTAGCTAGCCATGATTAATGTGCAGGTAATTTCATTGGAAAATTAAATAAGAATAAAAGTATTAATTAATTCAGTTGTCCTTACACGAATTAGATTGATTCTCAAATTAGTTAGATCTTTGGACAGAGTACCAAATTTATTTTTCTTAAAAATGGGAATAAAGGACCACTACAAACTTTTAATTGTTTTTTACAATATGATATTTAATTGTTGATAATCCAATATCATCAGTGGTGGAGCCAAAGTGGTGCATGTGGTACATCTGTGTAATCCCAATTTGGAATGAATTTGCTGCTTTAGTAATTGTTAATTTTAGCTTAGTATCTTATTGGTGTTGCAAAATTAGAACACACTATCTTTTCGGGCTTGCAAAATTAATATATATTATTTTGTAATATTGAGACATTATATCTTTAAAAATCTTGGGCACTAACATTTGTATTTGACAAATATAAACCAAATAAAGCCTTGTGTATCTCGCCAAGTCAGCACTGAGGTGGTGGACACATTATTATCGGATTTTATTTGGTCCGCATATTATAAAATTTTGCCTAAATTAGTATGCCAAATTAAAAGACAGTGTACTAATTTTGCAAGCATACGAAGATATTATTTTAATTTTTTGCAAATTTGTAAAAATAATATTTTAATTTTGCAAACACGTACAAAATATTGTCCTAAAAGAAAAAATTATACATATTTGTGATAAATTTTACATCAACAATTTTATGAGTGATGCAAAGGCCACCCTTGATCTAAACGTGGAGGGTGTTCCTATTTTCTTTATTTAATGTAGAGACAACCTAGTATGAAATATAAGTTTCTCCAAAATCAATTCCACAACTTAAAATATAAACTATTTTGTTATGCAGTTTTTCTATCAAACTAAAATCAAATTATGCCTAGGAGAAGCTTATCCTCTATCTTTCCTGATATCCACATGAAATTGAAACTCTATAATTTACCCATTTTTTAGAGATGGTGAAATACAATGACGTTTCGTAGTCCTTACTTTTTGTATCTACTCTTTTTGGTTTATATGCACATGCAAGGATCGATGGTTTCACAACCTTAGTTCTATCCACTCAAAATTAAAACTCTAATTAACCATTATTCAAAGACAATCAAAGACACTGATTTTTCGAATGTCTTATTCTTAATTTATCATGTGTATCATATATTCCCGAAAATTGTTCCTGTCATGTCGTTTGATACAAATGGTGGAAGTAATAGTAGTTGAGGGTGAACGAAGCACAATGAATTAGTTATTTATTTAAGTTATACCCTTTCAAAAAAAAATTTATCTAAGTTGTACAACATGGAGATTGAAGATATGTTGTCATGCTTATATAATTAGTCACTAACAAGATTTCCATTTTTTTTTTCAAGATGCTAAGGATAAGCAACAAAAAAACCAAAGAAATTAAAATAATAACAAACGTTAATAAATGTGATGAGAAATTATATATGTTAGGGGTTTTCTACCTATGCATGCACTACAAAAAAAAAAGGGTTTTAGAGACCGCTTTTTAGCGACCGCCAATAAAGCGGTCGCAAATATTCATTTTAGCGACCGTATTTGTGACCGCCGAGGTGCTTTGGTAAATTTTGGAATATTTGCGACCGCCAAGCGGTCGCTAAATCATTTAAAAAAATTCCGACCGCCACATGCGGTCGCAAAAGTATTAGTAAAATACATTGCGACCGCATACGGGCGGTCGCAATCAGAAATGTGGTCGCTAAATTTTAAACCCGTAACTGGTAACCCGGAAAAGAAGAACCGGTTTGTTTTTTTTAATTAGCGACCGCTTTCTGGCGGTCGCAAAAATAAAATATTAATTTTGCGACCGCGTATGCGGTCGCTAAAGTAGTATCCGGTTAGGGTAGTTGGCTCCATTTAATTATATAATTTTGTGACCGCTTAAGGCGGTCGCTAGACATAATATGGCGGTCGCTAAAACACGATTATGGAACAGAATCAGCTTCTCTTTCCTTCAGTTTTTTCGGTGAAAAAACCCCACTCACACCTCAAAAAATTTCTCAAATTCAAACGAGCATTGCTTCAACGTGTTCGTGGCAATTGTGGAAGTCTACTACTATATTGTGCTCGTTACTTCTAATTCACCGTACGTTTTTACAATTTTACCGTTTAATTTTAAATTTTGTGTATTATATGTTTTATAAGTGTTCTTCATGTGACACATTAAATTTTAGAATTTATAATGTGAATAATTATTGTAATTGATTATAGTTGATTTTTTGTTTTAAAATATTGGATATGTTTGTTTATAGTCGAAACTCTGCCGAATTTTTAATAATTTATATGTGATTCATTTTTAATTTATATCAGATGGAACTCCCTGATCGTCGTTGGATGTATGAAATGCCTCGTTTGATACAAGGAAATATGAATTATGAATTTTGCCTGAAACTTGATGAGTTTATTAAGCTTGCCTGTAGTAAACCAAATTGCATGGATAGTTGTGGTCGGATTAGATGTCCTTGTTCAGGCAGAAAGTGCAGTAACAAAAGATTTTTGAGCATAGATGAGGTTAAAACTCATCTTGTGAGGTTCGGTTTTGCTCCATTTTATTATAATTGGACAAGACATGGCGAAGACAGGTGGAATTATAATTTGGAAATAGTGATTGTCTTCTATGATCAGTTGAGTAGTTGTGGAGGTGAGAGATTTGAGATTGGTAGTTCGAGCTGCGACCCGTCTACACCATTCGATGAGCTAGATGAATTCCAACGGTATCATACGATGATTGATGAGTCTGGTCTGGGTGTTCACCACACAGCCATGGAGGAGGAACCAAATCCACGTTCAAAGAAATTTTTCAAGATGCTCAAATCTGTCGATCAAAAATTGTTTCCTGGTTGTGATAATGAGACTCAGTTGTCATTCAACGCTCAGATGTTGTCCATCAAAACTGAAGGCAAAGTGAGTCAGAAAGTCTTCAATCAATTCGCCAAGTTGTTTAAACGGGCCCTACCCAAAGAGAACACAGCGCCAGAAAATTTCTATCAAAGTAACAGGCTGTTGAAGGATATGGGTTTACCGTTTGAGAAGATTGATTGTTGTACCAATGGTTGCATGCTGTTTTGGGGCGACGATGAGAGCATTAATCAGTGCAGGATGTGCCGGCACCCTAGGTTCAAACCCTCTGATCGTAGGAAGAAGACTGCTTTCAAGTCGATGTATTATCTTCCCATCACTCCTCGTCTAGAGAGGTTATATCAGTCGAGTGCCACTGCAAAAGACATGACATGGCATGCTGAGGAGTGTTCTGATCAGAATTCCGGAGAGATGCGTCATCCTGCAGACTCTAATGCGTGGAGACATCTTGATAGAGAGTTCCCAGATTTTGCGAGTGAGAAGCGAAATGTGAGACTTGGTTTGTGCACAGACGGATTTGCTCCATTCGGTATGCACGGGAAGAAGTATTCTTTGTGGCCTGTTTTGTTGACTCCGTACAATCTACCCCCTTGGTTGTGCATGAAGCCTCAACACATATTTCTCACTGTGTTGGTGCCTGGTCCTCGCAACCCGAAGGATAAACTGGATGTCTACCTTCAGCCGTTGATTAAAGAGTTGTTATATTTGTGGCATTTGGGAGTAGAGACGTACGACGTGTGCCGAAAGGAGAACTTCACGTTACGGGCTGCTGTTTTATGGACCATTAGCGACTTTCCAGCATATGCTATGTTATCTGGGTGGTCGACAGCTGGAAGACTAGCGTGCCCGTACTGCATGGATGAGTCTGAGGCATTTTATCTTCCAAAGAGTAAGAAGATATCATGGTTCGACAACCACATGAAGTTTCTACGTGATGATCATGCCTTTCGGAGGGACAAAAAGAATTTTCTAAAGGGTAAACCTCCTGTAAAGCGTCCAAGGCCACGAGTTCGAACAGATATTTATATATTATTCATATTTTAACCAGTACTTAATTATTCTAAGAGTTTGATAGATTTAGTTTAACAATACGCATTTTATTCTAGGTGATTCGTTGTTGAGAGAAGTTACAGTAACTGGATTGTGGAAAACGACTGAGGAGCACGCAATGGAACACAATAAACGGATCTGAGGAGGTTGGAAGAAGATGGGCATCTTTTGGGACTTGCCTTATTGGAGTAAATTATTGATTAGACACAACTTGGATGTGATGCATATAGAGAAGAATGTGTTTGATAACTTGTTCCACACGATTTTGAATACAGAAGGCAAGACCAAAGACACTAAAAAATCTAGAGAAGAGTTAAGTAAGTTCTGTTCTCGTCCTAGTCTGTCCAGTGGTCAACGACCACGTGATTTTCCACAAGCATGTTACCAAATTTCCAGAGAAGACAAGAAAAAATTATTTAAATGGGTGAAGGAACTGCGGTTTTCGGACAATTACGTGTCCAACATAGGTAGGTCGTTTGAGCCAGAAACTGGGAAGATCGGTCCGATGAAGAGTCATGACTGTCATGTTTTTATGCAGCGGTTGCTACCGATTGCCTTTCGGTACTCACTTCCGAAGCATGTATGGTGTGTCATCACAGAATTGAGTCTATTTTTCAGAGACTTAACGGCCTCAATGATTAAAGTGGACGACATACAGCGTTTGGATAGAGACATCCCTGTTATATTGTGCAAGTTGGAAAAACTTTTTCCACCCAGTTTCTTTGACTCGATGGAGCATTTACCTGTCCATTTACCGTATGAAGCTTTACATGGTGGTCCAGTGCAGTATAGGTGGATATACCCTTTTGAGAGGTAAGTATAAATTTATTTATTTATTTGTTTCTTTCTAATTTTATGTTATTTTATTGTTCATTAAGTATTGAATTTACTATTTTTAGGTATCTCCACAACTTGAAACGTAATATTGGAAATACAGCACACATTGAAGCATCCATTGTTAATGCTTATCTTACTGAAGAGGTTGGTACATTCTGTTCTTATTACTTCGGCGATCAAGTTCAAACCAGGATCAGAAATGAGCCTCGCAATTATGATGGTCGCGCAGAAGATCATCCTCTTCGTGAGTTCGATGGTATGTTGTCGGTATTCTTACATGCTGGTCGACCACTCGGTAAGGGGACCAAATGGTATTTCCAAAGTAACTGGGAAGAAGAGACGATACATTCGTATGTTTTGATGAATACGCCCGAGGTTCAACCATACATACAGTGAGTTTTATATTTTTAGTCATTTTTTGATGTTATGTTAGTATTTTAATACTAGTGTTTCTAATATGTAAGGATGTTTTGTGAGCAAACTCGTCAACAATTACCAGGCATCACAAAAGCAGAGGTGTATGATGCAATTCGCCACAAATTCATATTTTGGTTCCAAAAAATGGTATGCAGTCACTACCTCATATTATATATTTGCCACAAAATTAATGCTATTAATCTTTGTAATACTTTAATATTTGTAGGGACAAATGAATCAGCTTCAGAATCCACATGTTGAAGCCTTGAGCAAAAAACCACTACGTGAAGTGATTTGTTATAATGGGTACTATGCAAATGGTTTTAAATTTCACACAGCTGCGTATGCTTCCGTAAAAGCCACTTCAAACAGCGGTGTTTGCGTTACCAGTGGAAACTTCAACGAAGCACCGGTCAATTACTATGGTGTGTTGCAAGAGGTGGTTGAAGTTGAATATCCGGGGTGCCCACGGAGAAAAATTGTTTTATCAAGAGGAAGAGGAAGAGGAAGAGGAACAGAAAGAAGATGACGAGGAAGATGATGATGATGATGATGCAGAAGGAGAAGATGATGATGAAGAAGATGATGATGACGAGGAGGATGATAATGAGGAAGATAATGATGACGAGGATGATTAATTAAGCAAATGTGTTTATATATATGTTTAATTAATTGATATTGTCATTTTTTAGAATAACTTGTGCATATTATAAGTTGAGTTAGTATCATAATATTAGTATTATAATTTAATTAACAGGGTTAACACAATAACATATCAAATTTCCAAAAAAAAAAAGATTAATAATTGCGACCGCCTATAGGCGGTCGCAAAATATAAAATATATGTTAGCGACCGCTGTAGGCGGTCGCAAAATAAAAATATATATTAGCGACCGCTTTAGGCGGTCGCAAAATATAAAATATATGTTAGCGACCGCTATAGGCGGTCGCAAAATAAAAAATAGCGGGGGTTAAAGGCGGTTAGGAAATTCGAAAGCTGGAATAGCGACCGCTTTTTAGCGGTCGCAAATCGCCGCATTTGGCAAACTATAAGGAGTGGCCACGTGGCCACTACCGCGTAATTTGCGACCGCCTTAGTTATTTTAGCGACCGCTGTAGGCGGTCGCTAAAACAAAACCAGATTATTACCTCCACCAGAATTGTAAAAGTCATTTCACCGTCAAAAATCGTAAACTTACCGTTGAAAATCAAAAATTTACTGTCGGAATTGCGACCGTTTAAACACAACTGTGACCGCCTCGTCCTCCGCCTCCTCGTCCGCCGCCGCCGCCTCGTCAGCCGGCTTCTCGTCCTGCCGCCTTGTCCACCGGTGCCGCCTTGTCCGCCGCCTCGTCCTCCCACCGCCGTCAAAATCTCCGGTGAAAGGTAAATGAATTTTTTTTTAACTGTTAGTTTTTTTTTTTTAGAAAAACAGTTAGTATTTTTTTTAATTGTTAGTATTATTTGTTAATATTTGTTAGTATTTGTTAATATTGTTAGTATTTGGTTAATATTGATTTGTTGTTAATCTTGTTAATATTGGTTTGGTTTGTTGTTAATATTGTTTTGTTGATTTGTTGTAATATTGTTTTGTTGATATTGTTAGTATTATTATTGTTATTATTAGTATTATTGTTAATATTGTTAGTATTATTATTGTTAGTATACGTATTATATTGATTAATATTTGGTTAATATTGTTTATATTGTTAATATTAGTATTATTGTTAGTAATATTATTAGTATTATTATTGTTTGGAATATTATTAGTATTATTATTGTTAGTAATATTGTTAGTATTATTTGTTAAATTGTTGATTGTACAATTTGGTATAGATGAGTGAACAACCCGATCAGATAGAGGGTGACGGTCAGGGGATAGGGAGAGGTAGAGGTAGAGCTAGAGGGAGAGGGAGGCCACGACCCCTCCCTTTACCACCGATTCGACCTCCCGAGTGTCTGATGCCCCCGCCCTCCCAGTCTAATGAGGCAGGATCTTCATCGCGGCAACACCCTCTACGTGAGACCCGGGAGTATATAGAAATAAGAGAGGGCCAGTAAGTAAATTAATATTTTATTTTATTGTTATATAATAATTCCTATAATAATTTTTTTTTATTCAGCTTGCTTCCTCAGCACACGGTCACTGAGCGCGTCACGGAGTCCATTATGCAAGTCACTTGGCCTTATGGAGTTGGCTCGTGGACTCGTGTACCTGAGGCCTCGAGGAGAGCGATGTTTGACGAATTTAAGGTATAAAAATATTAATATTTGTGTGATAATTAATATTTTTATTAATTATTAATATTTGAGTAATTAATTTTTTGGAATTGTTTGAATTGCAGAAATTGTGCTTTTGGGATCCGACAGACGACGCTAGGGTGGAGGAGTTATGGTGCAGTCTAGCACAGGGCCGGATGAAAGCAGTCGTCTACAAAATGAAGAAAGCATGGACAGAAGAAGGGAAGACGGTTGATTTGGGGAGAGACGGTGATGGACGGGCGATCTGGGATGGATTGGTGGCTTACTGGACTGATCCGGCACACCAGGAGAGGGCTCGTAAGGCGCGACAAAATCGGATGAGCAATCCGAACGGAGAAGGAGTCGCCATTCATCGCGGTGGCTCCCGGACCGCCTACGAGCACGGGCTCGCTTTTGTAAGTATTAATTATTATATTTAATTTATAATTAATTATTATATTTAATTATATTATTATAATTAATTCTTAAAGGAGAATGCACACGGACGGAGGCCAAAACATTTCGAGTCTCTTTCCATTCTTCACCCAGTGAATGAGACTGGTCAATCCACGTATGCCCGCACCACCGAGCTTCACGTAAGTATCTAATTAGAATGTACTACTAAATATATTTAAATTATTCTATTAAAATAAAGTTAATATTTTATTTTGTTTAATTTCAGAACAAGTATAAAACTGCTCTCGATGAGGCTCGGACCCAAGCGACACCTTCTCCGGATAACCCTACACCTACTCCTATTGATGAGGACCGTCTCTATGTTGATTTGGCCGGAGTCAATAGGGGTAAGATACTAGGGTTGGGAGCTTACAGTAAGATTGCCCGTCAGACACACCGCCCGAGATCATCATCATATTCTGTGTCCGCTCATCCTGACGTCAATCTCCAGCAGGAAGTGGCCGAGTTGAAGGACAAGTTGAACAAGCAAGAGAGAAAAGAAAGGAAGATGCAGGCTTGGTTGGCTCAAGTTTCTGCACTTACTAAAATTTCACTTCCACAGGATTCGGATGATGAGGCAGATGCCGATACGGGTCGTGGTGCTGGTACGGATGGTGGTCCCGGAGTGGGTGCGTCTTCTCGTGGGAATGAGGGTGCCAATGGTGGGGATCTTGAGGATCTTGAAGAATGGATGCCCGATTTTAATTCTAACGGCTAGTTAATTTATGTGTTGAACAATTTTTTTTGTTTGAATTGAATATTAAGTATTTTAACTTTTTATTAATATATTTTGAATGTTTAAAATTTTATGTTACCAAAATTATTTTTTATGATATCAAATTGTAGTAATTTAAAATATTAAAATTTGTGGCTAATTTGATGTTATATACAAGTAATTGAATAAATATGAACAAATTAAAATTTTGGTATTGTAAATTATTAAATATATAACATTACATTTTTGTGGTTGAAATATATATATTTATATTAAGTATCAAAGGATTAATTTGATGAATTAAAAAAAAAAACGAGACACAATTTGGAATTATATACTATTAATTGCAAAAAGTCGAATAAAATAAAAAAAACAGAGAAATGTTAATTATAAAATTTATAACATTAAAAAAAAATTATTGAAATATATATACATTAATAAATTAGAGACAAAAAGGAATTAATTTGATGGATTTAAAAAAAAATGTGACTTAATTTGGAGTTATATACAATTAGTTGCAGAAAAATAAACGAAAGAAGCAAGTGCCCGAGTGGAACAGCGACCTCTGAAATGCCCAGAGGTCGCGAGTTCGACTCCTTGCGGGCACAAAGTTCACAACATTTATTCTGAGCCAAATAAGGCTAATATAAAATGTGTGATGATATGGTTAAGATGCTGGGTCCGTGGCCAAGTGGTTCGAGCCCAGCCAGCCTCGAGAAAAGGCCTGGGTTCGAACCATCTTGGCCACATTTTTTTGCTACGTAAATAATTTAGCGACCGCCTATTATAAATATACAAAATATTTAGTGACCGCCACAGGCGGTCGTTAAAATAAATATAGCGACCGCATAAAGCGGTCGCAAATTTATTATAAAATTTATTATTATAATGATTATAATATTTTGCGACCGCAGTTAGCGGTCGCTAAAATATATTTAACGACCGCAATTGAGCGGTCGCAAAAATAAACCAAATCATACGTGGTCAATACCCGGACATTTTTGCGACCACTGTTCCGACCGTTTTGGCGGTCGTTAATTTGCGACCGCCTTTGAAAAAGCGGTCGCTAAATGTTTGCGACTACTGTTTTAGCGACCGCCATAAGCGGTCGCAAAAACGGTCGCTAATAATGTTTTGCGACCGTTTGGCGGTCGCTACGGCGGTCTCTAAAACCCGTCTTTTTTGTAGTGATGGTCACTACAAAAAAATCAAGTATTAGGGATCAAATAAAGTCTGGTTTATTTGGCAAAATCAACACTGAGGTGGTTAGCGCTTTACTTGGTCTGCATTTTATAAAATTTAACCTATACATATATCAAATTAAAAGACAGTTTTACTATCAAATTGTGCATAGGAGAAGCTCGCCCTCATTCTATCTCTCTTGGGCGGAGGAGCAACAACAACAAAATGAGTAAATTAAGGAGGTGTTTGGTTTCCTAAATAAGATAGATTGAGTAGGATAGAATTTCAATGGATTACAATCCTAATTTAAAATAGTATGTGTTTTGTATTTATAATTGTTTTCTAAAAATTAATCCGATGTAATAGTTGGGACCAAATTATCCTTTTTTTTGTAGGATTAGGTTGTTTTCAAATATCGGGTCAGGATTTAATTCTGGGCTCAAATCCTAGAAACCAAACACAATTTTATTTAGGATTAAGAACTTAATGCACCCTAATCTATAAAACAAAACACCCCTAAAAAAATTAAGATATTGCTGAAGAGGGCCGGCATGGCTTATTTGGATGATTGTAATAGTACCTACTAATCTTAAGCTACATATATCACTCCTATTTTTACCACGACTGGAATTACTGGAATCCAGATCTTAAAAATAATATTACCACTCTTGCTTATTAATTATTGGTCGGTTTCATTGCATTATTAATAATACACACTTCTAATAAGTTCCTAAACTGAATCCGCACAAAATGTAGGTGTTAAACGCTATATGCTTTCACGCCATTGAATTCAAATACTATTGATCTACTTACTTATTTTACAAAGATGCTTTCCATACTCTATAACAGAAAATGGGTGTCTACATTCTCAAGAAGAAAATACGGAAATTAAATGTGATAGATACGTCGTCGAGGGTTTAAAATACAATTCAAAACCATCCCGTCGATATATATTATGTTAGCCGAGAACCTGCAGTCTTTTTCCCATATGAATGGCTTCTCTATAATTTCTTTTCTTAGTAAATTAATTTAAATACTATTGCGATTCTTATATAAGTTCCACTTGGTTGGGTAGTGGAGGTGAAGAATGGAAATAAATGGGAATTTATTCTCATTAATAATGCTTGGTATTATTTGTTACATATGAATGAAATCAAATATATGCTAGAAATTTTTCACGTACTGGTCACTACAAAAAAATCAAGTACTCCCCCGATCCCAAAAGACATTGCATACTTTCTATTTTGGTCCGTCCCACAAAAAATTTGCATACCTAAAAGTGAAAAGCATTTATTAAATTTCACTCTCACAACACACATATATATTATTCATAAAAATATACTTATTGTACTTTTTTCTTAAACCGCGTGCCCAAAAGATACCGCAATGTCTTCTGGAACGGAAGGAGTATTAGGGATAAAATAAAGTCTGGTTTATTTAGCAAAATCAACACTAAGGTAGCGGGCGTTTTACTTGGTCTGCATTTTATAAAATTTAACCTATACATATATCTAATTAAAAGACACTTTTACTATCAAATTACGTGTAGGAGAACTCTACTTAGTGAAAACAGCTCTCCAAGATATTCCTTGAAGAGCAATTTTAATATTAAAGTTTAAATATATATATATATATATATATATATATATATAATTAATGCTACAAAGTGGTTTTTAACCACCTATACACAAAATATGTAGAAAAGATTATAAAACAATTAAAAACTGCTCCAAGATAAAGCCCTGTAAGAGTTTCTTGGAAAGTGGTTTAGCACCACTCCACAAATTCTACTTTGGCGGTTTAAAATCTTTTTTTTCAAGAGATATTTTTATTCCAAATCGTATATATTAATCATTCCACATCCACCAATTCAAAATGCAGTAGCACCCCCTCTCCCCAAACCGCCAAATCCATCCCCCACTCCACCACTCCATCTCATTCAATCTTTGTTTTCCATTACTGGTTTTCCATTTTTTAATAAACACATTCATTTTTTTTCATCATAACCATATATAGATTCAATATATATACCACAAAATGGAGAATACAAACTTCACGTGCATCTTCAATCAATTGAACAAAATCATAACTAGTAAATTTATGACATCTTCCTTCCTTCCACACTCCCCTCCAACATAAAAGCTTATGACAACAAAAATATATAATTGACACAACAAACAGATAGATAACTGAAATCAGTCTTTTTCAACGGAAGTAGTTGAGATCATAATTGTGGTTTCACAACCGTTTCTCGTTGGATGATAACGAGTGTGGAATTTATTTGTGTGATATAGACTGAGTTGTAAGTTGTACCCAAGCAAATTCGTCTTTATAACTCGTACCTCCTCCCTCACATGAAGCCTCACATGTATAGACAGCGATTGTGGCCCAATCCAGAGAATTTTTGTCGTCTTCCACATGGAAGAAATACAATAGTTGGGGTAAGATCTGTAATCACAAACAAGAGCATGTTATTGCTTCTTCTACACAGGTTTTGTGACAAATCAAAACAACAGTGTAATCGATGCTACTACAAGGCCAAGCTCAACTCTATCTCTGCTTTTTTTTTTTTGGTGGGTGGATAGGTCTGGTAGCAACGTGATTACTTATAAATATCTCGGTAAAAGTCGATAAAGCTTGATCTTATGTGTGTAATAATTAACTATATTAAGGGCAATATCAAGAGATGGCACAGAGTACTTCAGGGTGTGTATTGTGAGTCTTATTTCTATAAAAAGTGATTTTCACTGTATTGTATAGCTTGGAAAGACCACCAAGATAACCAGCCCCTCCTGACGTGCTCCCCACTATGGGTCAGAGCCTTCTAAGACTTGTGCCAGAAAACAACTTATTAATCAAGAGATGTGAAAGATCAAATGATGTTTATCTTGAGTTAGTTTGTTATACATTTGTAGATTTCAAACCAAATCACTATCTAAACATTCAAGTGGAAAGAAGAGGAAAATATTTAAATTAATAGTGGCATGTGCGGTGGATCTGGGTCGCCCCAAACAGGTCACACCAGAACGGTTCTCCCTTCCTAGCAACACGTAATACCCCTAAGCTTGCTAAGACTCCAGTAATGCAAAAGCATCTTAGGCCGTGATTATACTCTAATAAGCTTGATTGTGTGCTTTCCTACTTAGTCAAGTTAGGTGTCAAATACTCAACCCAGCAGATAAAAGTCCTTTTTATGTATCAATAAACAGAAAAAACCAAATCGTACATCTAGGACAGAAAATAGATATAGAATATTTAGTCTTTTACTCTCTGGCTCAGCTCGCCCACCCTCTCTTGCATGCTTCATCTTTCTAATCAAGCTTCTTTTCAAGCTGTCTTGGACCACCCTGGGCCTAGTAATGGAATGTGTTCTATCTTTATTTTTTATCAATTCTCTTCAATACATTACTGATTGTGCTGTTCTCACCAAGTCTTCCATAGGTCCATATTTTTATGGCCCAATTCAACAAAAGAACTTAAACCTTGCAAATATTGAATGGTTAAAAAACAAAAATAACCTAGGCACCTAATTGGCAGTCGGCTGGCGGGCAAATCCTGCCACACTGTTAAAGGCTTGAGAGCCACTCGAATAGTTAGACATTGATTCAATAATTTCGAGTCAAAATCAAGTTTCCAGGAGTCGATGCCGAGTAGTTAGCAGGCTGGCTCAACTCATTTACACATCAAATAGTTTGGAAAACCCTGATGGCATAAATTTACACTAGAAGGTTTATAGTTTTTTAATCATACTAACAGGGTTACAAGTGGAATTTTACTGCTTCGAAAATCAAATATGTTCTTCAATTTTATTAGAGACTTACGGTTGTGGCAAGCTGATCTATCTGCCAGTAAGTGTTTGGTTAAACAAATAGAACAACCACTCATTAATTACTAAAAAGAACACACCTGGAATTCAAAGGCACGAGTGCCACCACAATTCTGACACTTGGGAATATCAATTTTTGATGGCCGACCACTGCATACGGGCCATAAAGGCTTTGCTTGAGCAGAGCTAGAGTATCTGAAATCAAAGATTTTTTATGTTAAGTAAAAAATAACAGCACAGAAACATCATATATATGCTGTCCAAATAATTTTAGGAATGCAGCTCGAAGGAGAAAAAAAAAAAAAAAGATGCCAGTAAAAGTCACCTCAGGATTTGGTCAGGGTACTGAGAAACTCTTTCCTGGAAAGATGCCCAGCTTCTGTTGTCACCAGTTCCCTGGTCAATAATCATAACAATTGTATATATTATTCCTTAATATTCCAACAATACAGAATTATCGACAGATAAGAAATTCACCTTGAAATATGTCATCAAATTTCTGTATGTATCATCTCCCTGGCATTTGGTAATCAATGAACTAGAAGGTTGATTATCATTTGACATCTCCTCATCAAGGTCACACTCATCCTCATTTGTGATCTCATACTCCGGCCAAAGGGAGTTGCTAGCAACTGTTTGCCAATAAAAAATATGAATCCAAGTTATATCAAAAAGCTTTTTGACGTCATTAGTCACAAATGTATACTTGGAAGGAACCTCTAATAATTTAAGCATAATGTTCAGTCCACAGGGCACTACATGTACCGCAAAATCATAAAAAAGAATTGGACCATATGCATACCCTTAGCTGAAATAGTAGATCACTGGAGGTGGTAGATAATGCATCAAATCCTTTTGACAAAAGAAATATAAATCAAGAGAAATTCGAATTTCCACAATGTAAGCATATCAGATGTGTTGTATACTTGTATCCAACTAAACTACTCACATATGTAACAAAAGTAATCACTTTAATTCTGTAAAAGCATTACCCAATTCAGACTCTCTGCCAGAAGTCTCCAACTGCCGGCATAAGACTTTATGACTTGACAAACCAGACCGCCAGTGTGCAGCCTGGAAATGGTCATGATAATTGGTTATGACAATTTTTTACCTGAAACGCTGAAACTTCAAAACTATGTCTCTTCCATAATTGGGAGTTAATCTTATGTACCTGGTGTCTCCCAGAACAATACCGTGTCCTTTTACAGCTACTACAAATTTTGTCCCCTTTCCATGTACCACACCAATTACACAGCATCGCTGTAACAATTTATAAGAGCATTAGACAAAGAAATATCCCAGCATACATGCAACATTATGAGCTTCACGCCTTCACTGAAAAGGAAAAAAAAAAAACCTTTTACATCATTCATCTACTATATCTATAAGGCTACAACATAAAGTCAACTTTCAATCATCTAGCTCATTCTTGAATTTCCTTCAACACCTTTTCCAGCATGTAAGCTCAGGTTCAAGTTAATTTTCAGCAAATTTATGCCTATCTCGCTTTTTTTTTTTTGGGGGGGGGGGGGGTGGGGGGGGGGCGGGGGTTTTTTGGAGTGGCTAGGAGAGTTTTCCGAGTAAATAAGCTCACTTAACATGCTTATGTATTTAAGAGCACTGAAGAAACGTACCTCCAGATGTCAAAGGCTGTTGACTCCCATCTTCAGATGGTGCATCACTGGAGTAAAAGGAGTTCACCCGCGGCAATTGACACCGAAAAACCTTTACACTGTTAAACTTTTTTGAATCAGAGGCAGATATCTGGATACTTATTATTTGTATGTCAAAATCATTTAACTATAGACTATAGTAGAGAATATTGGATACTTATATGTCAAATCGCTCAACTAGAGTAGCATCCTAAGACTTTGTGGGCTGATAAATCAAAAGGACATACCTTCTGGATTGACTTTCTGGGTGCCGTTTCCACTGCTCATGCTGATCACGAAGAAGACAGGGCATTGAGGGACACATAAACACGAACAACATTCGGTGGAAAGTCGATTCCTCATTTAATGGCACATAAACCTACTTAAATAGTCAACAAAAAACAGTGTTACAGAGTTCTAGCAAAATATCCCTACATGTAGGAGTACGCACAGATACACTTGAAATGAGAGAGAAAATAACAACAAAAATAGTTCCCCGAAAATATAACATGTATTTTTACTACACCTGGAGCAGAAACTGCAAAGGCTCACCACAAAAATCACAAAGACTCGACTTTCCTGACGGCAAATTAACGGGATCCAACCATGCCTAAATCACAAACAGACAAAAATATCAATTATTATCAAAAAGAAATCCTAAACATTATCAAATCCTCTTCAGTCTCATAAGGCATAAACAATAGCAAATCAACAGACAAGTAATGTTGTCCAGAAAGAATGAGAAAATCATTGGAAAATACTACTGGAAAAGAAAATGGATAATTAGCTCGCCGAACAAATTCATAACTTCAACCCAAATTTTGCTAATAACCCATCAATTTACCGGAGAGCCGCCAGCTTTGCTCGGGAAATATTGGCGGCGCAATGACCACGGATTTCTCGGCTTCTCTGGAAAGCCTAGGCTCATCTGTATCTGAACTTCTTCGTCGTCATCATCATCACTGATTTCATCCTCAACTTCGTCATTTTGAACTACGTCTTCATCGTCCTTTTCGTCGAGGGTCGATAATTTCAGA
Organism: Prunella vulgaris; assembly: GCA_026898435.1. Classification (NCBI taxonomy): domain Eukaryota; kingdom Viridiplantae; phylum Streptophyta; class Magnoliopsida; order Lamiales; family Lamiaceae; genus Prunella; species Prunella vulgaris. The sequence continues at coordinate 380,393 of JAPKLY010000098.1, forward strand.
TGTTTGAGCTTATCAGCGTCAGAATCGACATCCATTTCGCTCGAATTTGGTGAGTATATCAAATGGGGAGCTACAGTGAAAGAAAACTCAAGATTAGAGCTGTCAACTGGGCCGGGCAGGGCCGGTTGACACCGGGCCATGAATTTTTGGGCCCATCCTGGCCCAAAGTGGGCTGCTGGGCCATTGGAGCAAATTGGCCAGCTTTTTTTATATACAACATTTAACATAAAATTTTAAATTCTCAACTACATGCCACAAACTAGTTTTAAATACACAAAATCATCCTGTTGCATATAAGCTATAGCCCACAAGCTAGGTCTAGAATCATCTTGTAGACCTTCATTTTTCTTTTCCATTATCATTTTTGCAATTCTTATACTTTCCTGAGCCTGATCTGTTCCTTTCTTCAAGGCAGCAGCAGATACAGCCCAAACTGAATTTTCATCTAATTCCTCATCCAAGAAAGGTGGTGAATATTCACCATCAGTTTTTTTAGAGTCATCTTTAGAAGCAAGACTCTCTAAATTAGATTGCCTTAACACCTTGCTATCATTTGGATTTTATAGAAGACTTAAAGAAGGTGGTGTTTTCGAGATTTGTGATTTGAGGTTGACTCCATTCACATTACATGACTTATCAAGTATTTGTGGCTTTTCTGAAGCAATTACACCTTTAACAGTGATCTGTTCAGCACCAGAACTGAAGCGCCATGTGCGACTAACTTCACGTTTCGATCTTGTTGCATTTCCCGAAAGAGACAATCCAAAATGCAACATTTCGATCTTGGTCATATGCTCAAATTACTTGTGGAACAACTCAGAGGCAAAATCAAATCAGACAAAATCCTCTAATATGGGAAAAACAGAGATAAATTGATCTCATTTATTCAACCACTTCTAAAGGAAGTAAAGCCACATTTGAACAAAGAAGCTAGATCAACACAAAAATTTTCAAGTGGATCAGTAACAACAGAGATACATTACATAAGCATTATCAAAACTAAAACATCAGCATTCTCTTCATTCAATAATCAAATTGTACTGTCAAAAGATCAATATCAAATTTATATGACACCACATTATCATTGTATGTAAATGTTATTTTCCATAGATGAAAGTAATCGACTGATTAAAAATCCAACCTCCCCTCCTCCACAAACAATAGTTTTTGAGATATTCAGCACTATTCATTGTGCACATTAAATAATGAAAATTAATTTAATTTGTGTCGTGCCATAATAATATTGAGAAATTATACCTTTCAGCTGTTGAGCTGTGCGCGGAGGTGGGGTGCACGAAGTGTGACGTGCGTCGCGGCCTCGTGTGTGTGGACTGGCCGTGGGTTGTGGGGTGTAGGCGTGGCTGCGTGCAGCCGTGACTGATGTGGGATGCTGCGTAGCAGCGTTGGGAGCGCAGCGGAACCGAGCTCCACCGGCGCGGGCGGCACCAGCGTAGATACGGTCAAGCGGGGCAGCGCCGGCGGGAGGCGAGCTCAAGTTAGGGCACAGCTGTGGTTTGGGTTTTTTGTGTCTTCGTGTTTAATTCACAGGAAATTGGTAAAGAATAATGATTTTCTTCTAACTCTCAGTTTGGGCCAATTAGTCATGTGAATTACTGGAGAAAAAAGGGCCAACTATACAACCCCCTAGAGATTATTAGATACCCGTCCAAAATATATTTATTTTATTTTTAACATATTTTTATTTAAATTTACTCATATTTCAATAAAAATATGTGAAATATATGTTAAAAAAATCTTAAAAATATTTTGTAAGTAAATATCTGTCAAATTTTATTAATTTTTTTTTATAAAATATAGCTAAAATAAAATATATACATTAAAAAAGTTATTTTATTTTTTATATATATTTTTTACAAAATTTAATTGATATTTCAACAAAAATGTGTGAAATATATGTTTGGAAAAATCTTAAAAATATTTTGTCAGTAAACATCTGTCAAATTTTAATTAATTTTTTTATAAAATATAGTAAAAATAAAATATATACATTAAAAAGGTGTATATCTAATAAGTATGGAGGGGAATATAGTATGGGCCGAGAAAAAATACACTACCTGGTTATTAGCACTACCCACTTTAATTAATACACTACCTGGTTATTAGCACTAGCCGTCTTCCATTCCATTCTTCAGCCCACCTGCCCAGCCCTTCGTTCTTCTCTTCATTTCCCTCCTGAGAGAGAGAGGGGAAAGAGAGTGTGTGTCATTCGTATACAGAGATATACATATAAAGATACAGAAAGAACACGTTTCATATAAAATTGAGGTAAAAAAATTCAAATATAATTGGGGAAATCAAAGAGGAGAGATGACGAAATTGGAAGGGGTTAGGGCTGGACGATGATAGTGGAAGGAAAAAAAGTATCCTATTTCCATTCATATCTTCTTCCTCTGCGTTACCGCCGGTGGTATACTCCTCATAGCCTCTCTCGACCACGGCACCCCCATCGCCGCCGCCTCCGTCGCGACGCTCCTGCCAATAATCTGGACCTTCTTTTATTAAATGGTGGATAGTGTATATATTTGATGGATAGTGTATTTCTATTGGTGGTGTATTTATTAAATAGGTTGTGCCAATAACCTGGGCCTTAAAATCATGGAATTTGGTTTAACCAATTAATATTTGATGGACGTACCTTGGGCCTAATTAATTGATTTTGAGCCCCTATTGCTATGGACTTTATTTCACAATTTGAATTTAGCACAAAATAGTATTTTGGATTTAATTAAGTCTAGAAAGAGTATTGACTCGTTTAATTATTTTGAGAATTATTCTTAAATTAAAAAGAGAGATGATCCTAGTAGAAATTGTGCTATAGAGCACAAACTGTATTTTTTAATTTAGTTCAAAAAGAGATTTAACTCGTATAATTAATTTGATAATTATTCTTGAGTCAAATGTGCATGAGAACAAAAATTATTATTTTGGACTTAGTCCAAAAATTTTGACTCGTATGATTTAGTGAAAAATTATATAAGAGTCAAAAGTGGCAATTACGGTCACATTGGAAATTGAATTTAATTTTTGGTATTTCGACCAAAATGAGTGTGAGTTCAAAATGCTTGATTTTCCAATCTGTTTCGAGATTGTGCCCAAATTAATATTTGATGAAATATTAAATGGAGTGGACGAGCAACTCGACTATGAGAAAGAAATTCTCACCGTAGATACATTCGAATGTGGGGGAGAGGAATAGTTTTTCCATGAGACATACATTCGGAATGTCAGTTGGTTAGCTAAGGTATGGCCTTGAAGCTAAATGGAAAAAAAAAAGACAGTGGATGTCTAGTGGAATAAATTCACAAGTTAAACGGATTTGTTCGAACTCGTGTAAAATCACCAAACAAGGAGATAAAATCGTGAGGAATGATGAGTAAGCATAAAATGGTTCTAAAATCATCACGAAGTGTTGGGGTTGTTGGAAGAATTTACTAATTTAGACTAATTATGTGGCTATTTCTCACTTTGGATTCTTCCAAATAACAATCAAAGATAATTATAATATAGGATGAATAGAGAGAGAAAGTAGAGAGAAGTATTTTGTATATCAATTAACTTAAAAAACCTGAAAATGGGTACAAAATACCTATATATATGTTTGCATGTGATGAGGTAGCATTGTTTTAGCTTAAGTAGCTTAATTAAATGACAAGTGTCCTAACACTTGTCATTTTTGTCATCTTTTATGCACTAATTACATTATCAATTGACTAATATGCCCTTATTTAGGACTTTTATAGTTGTTGCTCCCTACTAAAGGTAGGGCGAACTCCTTGTCCTCGTGTTATTTGAGTTTTGTCATGTTGAATGATGAGTATGTAGCTTCTCTAGGCATTTTGTACCCCATGTGAAGTGGCGAGCTCCTGGCGAGCTACTCTCCACTTGGTGAGACGGTCTGTCAACAAGAGATGACGTCGATTGGTGGTCTTGGCGAGCTGCACGGCGAGCTCTTTTGCCTTAAGCTTTTTTACTTATCCTAATTAAGTCTCATTAGCTCTCTTAGTAGGTCGTCTATCAATATTTGTCCCCCCCCCCCCACCTCTCCTATATATGGCTTTGCCAATATATAGGCGAGCTGTTTTGATTTCCTAAGCGAGTTGGTGAAAAGGTAAGCTGAGCCCTTTGTTTGAGGGGAGCTCTGTGGTGACCTGAGCTTGTCTGGCAGCGATTGCAGACGTGGCACGGGAAACGAGGTGTCAGTTCACGTCATTCTATACCTTAATATGCGCGCCCATTATTGTTTAAACTTTTCAAATTTTTACAAATTAGTCCCCAATTTTTTCGAGAATTACTAAATCCTCTTCTGGGAAAGTATACAATGTCTTTTGAGATGGAGAGAGTAAAATTTTGCAAATTACAAGATGACTTTCAAAATTCAAAAATTAGTAGAATAAAAATCAAAATCAACTAAAGTTAAAAAATAAAAAAAAAAACGTATTTTGCCTAATTCAAATTTGATAACAAAAAAGAGAAGTTTATTTTGTTTTTTCATTTCCCAAAAAAGTCAACCTTTTTTCTCATACCCTAAAATGTAATAAATATACTCTACCTTTTCTAACCATCACAACTTTTTTCAAAATTGTATTTTAAGCTAAATTATTGAATCTTGATTTAAAAAAAAAACTTTAAGTTAACTATTTTTTGGGAATTAAGACTCACGAGCAGATCTATCTCTGCCCGAAGCTTACGTGTCGTCTACATGACATTTGCCAACAAAATTATAAATTACATGGCAAAAAAATAAAGTTTTAATTGTAACTCAAGTTACAAAATTTTCTAAAATTGTATTTTAAGCTAAACTTTTGGATCTTATTAAAAAAAAATCAAATTTTTTTTTTGCAATTAAGAATTACATACACATTTATCTCTGCATGTTGCTTATGTGGCGTCTATGTGACAATGACCCACATTAAAAATTAAATTACATAGCAAAATTTTAAAATTATTTTTTAAAATTTCAAACAATTTTTCAAAGCCTCACATTCCAATTATGAAATGTAGGGATTTGAAAAATTAATTATTAATTATTTATGATTTAAAAATTTAATGTTATGTTCAGCCACATAATTTATTTGTTTAGTGGGTCGTTGTGTATGTAACCCTTAATCGCAAAGAAAAAAAAAAAGTTGGATCTGAAGTTTTTTTTCTAATAAGATCCAAAATTTTAATTTAAAATGTAACTTCAGAAAAAATTGTGATTTAAACTGTAATTAAAACTTTGAGTTTTTGCCATGTAATTTATATTTTTTACGAGTAATTGTCATAGAGGCGCCACATAAACTTTGTGTAGAAACAGATCTGCCCGTAAGTCTTAATTAAAAAAAATACTTAAAATTTCTTTTAACAAAATTCAAAAATTTAGCTTTAAATACAATTTCCAAAAAAAATCGTAATTTAAATTATAATTAAATTACGATTATCCTTTTCTAGATTACATCTCACTCTAAAAATCATTACATACAAAAGTATCTTTCTTTATTGTCTCACGTTTCTTAAATGGGCATATTCTCTCAACCAAAAGCAACTTTTACATTTAAAACAAAGTATAACTTTCATATTCAATAAATATGATATTCTTTTTGGTCCATCAAAATTTAATATTATTATTCTAAAATCTAATGTAATATTTTATTTTTATCCTCCACATATCTCTTTTATTAATTACTCCACCCTCTAATCTCTTCTATTTTATAAATAAAAAAAAAAAATTCTTAAAATCTGTGCAAAAAGAATCATAATTTTTAAAAACTAACTCTCATATTAATTAAAACTCGTAGGAGTATATTTAGTGAAAAAGAAAAAAAAAAGTGACCCATAATGACGAACTCATCCACAAAATATATATGTTTATATTTTCAATAAAGCTGAAAAATTTCTTAAATTCCATGTATCTGATTTTGAGCTCAGTACATGTGTCTCATATAAAGCAAAAACGCTCTAAATTAATATACCCTTATATATATATATATTTTCTATCTCTCATTTTATCCTTAATCTCCTTTACAAGATATAGTATAATGTCGACCAGAAGGCCTGAAGAAGATGCTTCTCAGAATGACCTGCAGTTACCATTTTCAAGATCTCGCCTAAGATGGACAATTGAACTGCATGAGTTGTTCGTTAGTGCTATAAATGAGCTCGGTGGAGCTAATAGTATGTTTGATCTATCTATTTAATAATTTCCTGTAAATTTTTTATTTTAAATTTGTCTTCTTAAGAATGCAGCAAACAGAAGATGATGCTGAATTTATTATTAATTATATATATATATATATATATATATGCATGTATAAATTATCTTTTTGATTTTGTGAATTGTTTAACATTCTACAGATGCAACACCAAAAAAAATTTGGGAACTGATAGGGGTAGATGCGATCACTCTTGGGCAGATCAAGAGTCATTTACAGGTGTAATAATATTATTATATATATCTTTTTTTTTTAAAATTTAAGATGACAAAATAATATATAATATAAGAGTAAGTTTTTTGTGCAATATCGCACGATGCAATATTGATTTAAAAGGGGAAAATTGAAATTTGCGGTTTAATAGGTTCAAAATAACAAAATTTGCGGATCTTGATTGGGTAGGGTCGGATTTGGGTAATTTTTAAATTTCAGGATTTTCGCTCCTAGTTGGTGTTACTGTATGAGCAAATCTATGTTATTATAAGACCAAATTTTGCTATTTTAAAAACAAATGTTTTTTTTACATATATTCATTTATTTTTGTAGAAATAAACTCACAATATGTGTGTTACTATAAAAAAATATTAGTTTTCATAAATATTTATTAATTTTTATAGAAATCATTATTTTTTAAGATTGGGTAACACACAATTTTCCTTACACTAACACACATATGTTCATGTCGTAAACATTTTGGGACTGCCGAGATAGTAACATATGTAACGTATTATTACATTAACAACATATTATCAACATAAAATTAATAATAAAATTAAAAATAAATTAATAAACACATATTTGTTCTTGTAAAAATAGATATCCTTATAGTTACTTTAAATTACAAAAAATACTTTAAAGTACAAAAATTAAGAAGTAGTAACACACATTTTGTCTTACAGTAACACACATATGTTCATGTAGTATACAATCTGGGAATATCGAGATATAATAACACATGTAAGGTACTATTACATTAACAACATATTATCAACATAAAATCAATAAAAAATAAAAATAAATTAAGAAACACATAATTGTTCTTGTAAAAATACATTTTATCCTTATAGTTATTTTAAAAGTACAAAAAATATTTTTTTAAGATATATTAACGCACATTTTACCTGATAGTATCATATATATATGTTCATTAAGTATACATTTTGGGGACTGCCGAGAATTTTTTTGAAAATTTTATTTGATCCGATTTGACCCATTAAGAATCCGTAAATTTTTATTTGGATATATTGTACGAATCGGGTTTGATTGCATATAAGAATTTGTGATAATATAATTATTTTAAATTTCTTCTTAATATTACAGAAATACAGGAAGGGGCAAGTAGCAAAACGGTTGTTGAGGAGAGATCCAGATGGTAAGTTTAAGTGAAATAAAATAATTCGGCCCACATAAGAGATACTACATCCGTCCCACGAAAGTTTGCATACTTTCCTTTTTAGTTTGTACCACAAAAGTTTGCATACTCCAAAAATGGAAATATTCCTTTAAATTTCCACCTTTAAAATTTTTACCCCACAATCTCCACCATACCCATTCTACTCATTACATTTTTTCTTAAAACATGTGCCCAGAAAAGTACCGCAAACTTTCTTGGGACGGAGGTAGTATTTCTTTCTATCAATTCATATACAACACTTTAGTCTTTAATCAATTTTTTTTTTTAAATTTATTTACCATGAGTTTTCAGAAAATGAACTAATGAACCTGGAATGTAGACCTGGCAATTTCGGTCCGGCCCGATGGGCCGGCCTTACCTACCTGACATATGGACTGAAAATTTAGTGGCCCCCGTTTTGGCTCGGTGGGCCGCAGATTGGCCCGGATTAATAAAATTTATTTTTTAAAAAATAATAGAAATTGGACCCTCAGGTATTTATAATTATATTTGTAACTTGTTTTCAATTTTTGTTATGTTTTTGTTTTAATTTTATATATTTTATGTTTATACAGATGTACAAGAGACGGGTGAGGAGATACATTTGTCAAAGCAGGATTCAAATATTGTGATTGACGATGATTGAGACATTCAATCATTTGTGACATTAAAACTTTTATGTTGTTTTTTTTTTTTTTTGTCGTTGGACAATGAACTTATGAAGTGCTTTTATTATACTAGGACATTATGACTATGAGTAATGATCTTTATTTCTTTTTTAATTTATGTTTAAATTTGTGGTTTTAGTTCTATTTTATATTTGTGTTGTTAGTTTGTGGATTGTAAAAGTATGAGTTAATAACTGTGAAATAGTGATTATAGTATAAATTTTTAAATTAACAAAAAAGCATCTTCATCTATTTTAAATGATATAAATGGGTAAAAAATAACATAAATTAAGTCTAATGAACGAGGTAATTAATTAACATAAATTATGTCTAATGAACAAAGGTCTATAGAATGAAATTAATATTATTAGATATATTCACTAATATAATACTATTACATGTATTTATCGTTATCATCAAATTTAAAATTTGAAATCACATTGTAAAATATTTTAATATAAAAAAATACAAGTAATGGTATTAATTACTGAATGCACACCTAATATGTAATATCATTTTATATTATGAACAAAGTTTCACAAAAATCTAGTCCATAATTAATTCTTATATTCAAGATATATATATATATATATATAATATAAACATATTTTGTTCACGTCCTATTTAAACAAATAACTAACTGCTAATTCACAAATTAATTAAGTTAACGATAGAAAAATGAAGATACAAAAAATTAAAATGTGTGATAACTAACTAATTAATAAGTTAAAAGCTAGTAAGGTAAAAAGTTACTATAAAATCAAAATACAAGATACACAAACTAATAATTAAGGTAGCCAGGTCAATGATAAATAGTGAAAATACGCAACATATGACATTTTTCACGTACAACTTCAGCGCTTCTCACATTAAAACCCCCGACATCAAATTCCATGCGGGTAAACTCTCGTCTTCAAAAATTAATAAATCATATGATTATGCGATAAATTATACATGTTAATTAAATACACATGTCATTTAATACATGGAAATTAATATATCTCAATTATCTTACCAAATTAGGAATGCACTCTATTTCTCAAGCATGCATAACACACAAGTTGTGCATACCAACACCAAGCCAGTCTGCTACTTGAAAAAATTATGATCGACGTTTGAGAACCACCACAAGTACTTCTCCCAATAGAGGCACTACAAGAAAAACTAGTTTGTGACACTTTTTTTAGGGTCATTTTTCAACGAGTGTCTGTATGTAAATAATATTTTAAGACACTTTTAATTAAAACTGTTCCATTATACCAATTTTTTTGGGGTCAGTTTTAACAAAATGTTATATTTTCCCCCACTTCTACTCTCCCAAAATTAAATATTGTAAGCCTTTACTTTCTTGTTAATTTTTTTTGTTTTGTATTTATTTCCCATTTAATTAGCTAGGGCATTTTATTAACTCAAATGTAGATCTTCTTCGCCCCCTTCTTGTTTCTTACCCATGGGAGCACCTTCTTCCTTGAATTGCTTCAAGGCTTTTCCATCCTCTTCTAAGTAAAATATTCATTGTTGGTTTTTGTTTGTTGTAGTGACACACGATTATTTCATGTCTTCGATTTGACATTTGATCTGGTCAAATTATATATCTTAGGAAACGAACATAAGAAATTAAACTAATTAAAACAAATATTGATTTGATCCAGTACTCCCTTTGTCTCTTTTTTATTTATTTGATTTTTTATTAAAAAAAATGAAATTAATTTGTAGTATTTAAAAGAATAAAATATTTTTTTTATTAAAAATATTAATCAATTTAAGTAAATGAAATTACTAGCAGAATAAAATATAATTTAAAGATTAAGAGAGAATTTAAACAGAAAATAAAAAAGAGAAGGACGGACTGCCATTTACTTATTAAAACTAAAACAAGAGTATTGATTTTAAAATTGGATTTAATTCGAATAGTAAACAATATTTATTTTAGTATTTAGCCCATCCAATTCTTTCCTTTTCCTTTCTTTAAACCGGATTGTGAAATTCATTGTGTTTTCCTTTGATAAAATACCTTAATTTTCCCCTAAAACTAAAAACCTAAAATCCTAATTACAAGTCAGTCGTAGCCCTGTTAAAAACATTGCTAAGGTAAAACTCTTCTTAATTAGGAAAAACCCTTTAGTCAAGAAAAAGGAAATTCCTCTATCAACAAACTATTGTTTCGCCCTTTTAAATATATGTAATTATATATATATATATATATATATATATCTCAAAGGGATTTGGAGATATTCTTGGGGGTAAAGAGACTTGGTGAACTAACTTCTAACTACTAATATTACCGATAAAAAAAAAAAAAACTTATATACAAATTTATATTGTAGAAATTTTTAAAAGTAACTAAAAAGAAAAGAAATGGACGCGTATGCCCTCCCAATTCTTGCGGGTATCATGCGGCTGACTTGCTTATTTCCTCTATTCTCGGGAAGCAACTCCCTTCCAGCTAGCCTGGCTATTCTCCCTTTTAGTGTAATGCGTTATTTTATTTATTTAGTTTTTTTTTTATATTTAAGATGTAAAATTTACTCTTAATTTTGTATTATTATATGAATAAATACAAGTTATTATAAGATAAAATGTGTGTTATAATTAAAATAAATGTATTTTACTATCATATAAAATATTATTCTTTTTACATATATTCATTTATTTTTATAGAATAAATATTTTATATCATATAAAGAATGAAATGTGTGTTACTATAAGAATAAATATTAGTTTTTCACAAATACATTATTTATTTTTATAGAAATATTAATTTTTTCATATAATAAATATTAGTTTCGCAAATTTGTGTTACAATTAGAGCAAATGTGTGTTACTATATTTACAAATATTTATTTGTCCTTAAAAAAATATATTGTACTTATATAACATATATAAGGTATTAAAAGATGTATTAGTATATTAATAAAATATTATCAATATAACTAGATGAATTGAAATCTCGAGTGTGGTGTTGGTTCTCTGCTCATCAGAATATGAATCCTGCTATCACCTACTCAGACTGGGAGTTAGATCCAAAAATGATATTGAGATAGACTTAGGGCTCATTTGGTTCGTAAGATAAAAATATCTATCCGCCAAAAATATGCATGTTTTTGGCGGATAGATATTTTTATCTTACGAACCAAATGAGCCCTTAAAGGATATTTTTATGTCTCGGGGATATTCTTATGTATAATTTATATCTTGGATTGTAAGATACTATCTACTCTTTGACATGTGTACTTTTGTACCAATTTGGATATTTCTTATACCCTCTGAAATAAAATTTTTGCTGATAAAAAAATTATCAATATAAATCAATAAAAAAAATAAAAAAGAAATTAAGTAACACAAATTTTTGTAAAACTACATATTCTATTTATAGTTACTTTAAAATACAAAAAATAAATTTTTTAAGGATTGGTAACACAATTTTTTTTTTATTAACACACTTTTGTCTATATAGTAACATAGTCAGAGAGCAAATTTTTAAAATTGTAATATAATATTACTTGAATTTTATTAAATCAATATACAAATTTCAAATAAATAAAAAATAAAATAAACTTAAGAAAAAGAGAGCATTGAAATTTTGATCACCAGCGAGAATATCATATGCATATGACTATTAAGCCATTAGCGAAATATGGCATGCAAGAGCAGCGCTGTCTTTTGCTTCTTTTTAATAAGATTTCTACGGTAGAAATTTCTACGCAAGTGTTGTTCGTATATTATATAGATTCAAAGGAGTATATTATTTTATTAACAACTTATTACACACATAAATCAATTATAAATTATGTATGATCAAATTTTAATGTCAGTATTTTAAATATAAAAATATTATTTTTCATTTCAACCTCAACATATAATATTTTTTTATAACAAACCTAAAATAACGAAATTGTTCAATACAATTTTGAATAGTGCGCCACTTTTGAAAAAAAAATATAATCACTTTTTGTTAAAATTCTATTATTTTTTAAAAGTAAGAATATTTTTAATTAATATGTGACATATTTTTTATTAATCTTATATAATTAGACCTTCTCACACAAAACTTACTCTCCAATACGTTGCTTCTAGGATCAGTGTACGACAAAAAAAATGAACATTCGAAAAGTAATAAAAGTGTGTAATAACTAATTAATTAATTAGTTACAGCTAATAATTACTCCCTCCGTCCCGGTATAAGTTGCTCGTTACTTTTGGGTACAAAACACTAAGGTAAAAGTGAAAAAGTATAAGTGATGTGATGAAAAAAGTGAAAAAATAATAAAAATAGTGTAAAAAGTATTGAAAATAATAATAATAAAATGAACAGTAGTTTCCAAAAAAGATAAAAAAAAAAGCAAATGAGCAACATATAGTGGGACTGACGAAAATGACAACATGAACAACTTATAGTGAGACGGAGAGAGTATGTAAAACATACTACCTCCGTCCCAGGAAAGTTTGCGGTACTTTCCTGGGCACATGTTTTAAGAAAAAGTGTAATGAGTAGAATGTGTATGATGGAGATTTTAAGGAATATTTCCATTTTGGGAGTATGCAAACTTTTATGGGACAAATTAAAAAAAGAAAGTATGCAAACTTTTGTGGGACGGATGTAGTAATAAATAAAAATAAGGATATGCAATGTAACAAAAGTGTGTGTGCAATTTTCCACATGCAATATTGATTTAAAAATAATTTTTTTTAAATTTGCTGGTCAAAAAATAAAATTTGCGGATGTTAAGCAGGTCAGACTGTCAGTCCAAAACTGTATTACTATATGAACATATGTGTGATATTGTAAGATAAAATGTGTGCTACTACTTAAAAAAATAATTTTTTTACTTTTAAAGTAAATACACAGATAATATGCATTTTTACAAGAACAAATATATGTTTCTTAATTCATTTTTTATTATTTTTGTTGATTTATATTGATAATATGTTGTTAATGTAATAATACATCTTTTAATACCTTACATGTGTTACTATAAGGAAAAAATATATTTTTCTACGGACAAATAAATATTTATTCATACAATAGCACACATTTGTTCTTATAGTAACACACATTTTGCTCTAACAGTAACACACATTTTGCTCCCTGATTGTGCTAATATATGGGCAAATGTGTGTTACTGTAAGGACAAAACATATTTTTTATAAGAATAAATATATGTTTTTTAATTTATTCATCAATCCTTTAAATCTAGGTATATTATTTTATTTAGTAACACACTTTTTACCATTTTATATGTGTTATTAAATGGAAAAAATATTTATTTCTATAAATAAATAAATATTTATGAAAAACTTATATTTTTTCTTATAATAACACACATTTTGCTCTTACATTGTATGAAAAAAATTCGTTTCTACAAAAAATAAATTAATATATGTAAAAAAATAATATATTTAGTTTTCTAGTAATACACATTTGGTCTTATAATAACATGTATTTGATTATATAGTAACACTAACTGGAGGTAAAAATCCTAAAATTTGAAATTGGTCCAGTCCCGAGCCGACCTAGTCAAGATCCGCGAATTTTATTATTTTGACGCGTGAATTTTTAGATTCTCTGTTTTAAATCAATATTGCATATAAATTTTTGTGTTCTAATTAAGTATTAATAAATTAGATAGCTAGGTCAAGGACAAAAATTAAAGACACGATATTCTCCAGTCCTCCACTACTCGCCTCAGTTTCTCTATCTCGCTTAAAGATGACTCCCCTACTTGAGGCTGTTCAGGATTGGCTGCTTGCCTGCGAGTAGCTTCCTGCAGTCCCTCATTTCGGGCAATCTCTCTTGGCTGCCTTTGTAGGTTGCTCACCCCATATGGGCCTAGCCTATCGGTTGCTTGACACCGTAGTCTCTCTTGTACCATCCTTCTAGGGGTGAGCATCTCCGATCGATATTCGTGGTCTTGTGGGCGAGTAGAGTCTGTTCGCTCCCCTGTTGATGAATTTTCCAATCTTTCATGGAGACTTCCCCTTGATCGTTCCTGACTAGAATGCACATGCTCGCTGTCCTTGGGGTCCCAGCCGATCACTAACTTTCTGTTTTCCCTTTGGTTCCGGCTGGCGTGCTCACCCACTACTCGCCTCCTGCTCATAGGCCTGGTGTGCTGCCCTTATTTGCTTGTGGGCTGTATCTCGTCTAGTTTTCGTTGGAGCAGCCTGGATCACAAGTGGGTGAGCAACCTGAGCTTGTTGCCTCTAAATCTCCCTCAACGTTGTCATTGCTCGCTCCCACCAGTGCAATGGTTAGTGGTGCATGTTGTGAGGGACCAACTCTAGATTGATGTCTTCGAGGATTCTTTCCTCGCCACTTTCTTATAGTGGAGGAGGTACGTGACCTGCCGTGTGAAACTTCTTGTTCCTCATTTTTGCCAATTTTCAGTTTTGGGTTAATGTTTAATTCTTTAACCTCGTCCAATGGTCTAACAAGTTCAACACCAACCTTCAAATTTAACCTTCAATCTTCAAATCTTCTCGCTAACTCTTCCAGTTTCAACTTCCAATTTGAAAATATTTTCCAAATTTTCCTTTTCTAGTTATACATGCAGAGCCCGTTTGGTTATTTGGACTGGATAGATTAATTAGGATTGGATTAAATAGGATTGGACTAGATAGGATTGGATTGAATTGGATTATAAATTATGATTGTGTTTGGATTGTAGGATATGTTTGGGACTAAAAAAAAATTCAATGTTTATTTTAAAAAATTTAAGTCAGATATACATTTTAAATTACATATTTACCCTTATATAGTATTCAAATTTATATAATTTCCTCCATTAAAATATATTAAATTTAATAGCAAATCAATTAAAAATAAACATGCAGTTCATTTTCTTCTTTGGATTAAATAAACCCAACCCAAACCCTGGGACCAAGTTGTCCCGTATCTGTAGGATTAAGGATACATTTAGTCCTAGTGGGATTAAATCCCAATTCTCCAATCCCATAAACCAAACATAATATTTTGGGGGACTAAAATTCTAGTCCTCCCCAATCTCAATAAGCAAATGCACCCGGAAAGTATTAAGACTCTTTACAAGCAAACAATTGAAGGATTTTTTTTTCTAATACCATATCTTGACTCTATTCCAAGGATTTTCTAGCATTTTCTTCGGTTATATAAGAATAGCTTCAAATTTTCTTCTTTAATCGGAGGTTTGGGTCCTTCCCCTAGCGCCAAATTGTTAGAGGATTTTGATAATCGGGTTAATTATGTGTAATTATATATGAGATTCCTCCAAACAATGATCAAGATAAGTGTCTAATTTGAAATAAGGGAAAGGTAGCGAGAAGAATACTAGAAAAGATAATTTTTGTATTAAGAAGTTGGAATCTATACAAAAAGTCAGTAGATACTTTTTCTGCAGAATTTATTTTTACCTAGTGATACAAATTGTACATATATGAGAAGAGGAATTATTGATGTATCACTAAGGTAAATATTTCTATTATATATTATTCCATTCGTCCATGAATCTTTTTCCCATTTTATTGTGGGCACAAGATTTAATAGAAAGTAAGAGTAAGAGTAAGTAAGAGTATTGTGGGGCCCAAAATTTTATTGCGAGCGTGAGTTATTTTCAAATTAAAAAATGAGAAAAAAACTTATGAAAAAAAAAATAAAGAGGGTGAAAAATAATTTGGTGGAAAGAAGGAATAAATAAAAATAATCAAAGCGATTAAAATATGAATTGAGGATGACATGATTTCTCAATTATTTACGAAATGGAAAAGCAGCTCCTAATTTGAAAAATCGGCCCTTTTGGAAACAAATAGTTACACTCATAAACAAACATCCCCATTATCAAACTAGCCGTTGCGTTTTTCTTTACGAGGCAGCTCGGTTCTCTTTACCACCACGCTCCTCTCTCTCTCTCTCTCTCTCACCTGCGTACACACCGGGCAAAATTCTTCGTCATCTCACATCTTACACAGTGTGAAGAAGAACAGCTGCCATGTTTACTGAAGGCCTAGACGAGAGTGCCATTAATTGGATCAAGAAGGTTAGGTTTTTCGCGACCCAACAATTTGTCTTTGTTAATTTCGGTTTTGATGGATATACGTATGAATTGTGTATGCAGCCGTGTGGTATAATGCATTAAACGTGATTATTCTCTGCTCTTGGCTCTTCATTAAATTGTTCTGCGCAAAACCCAAATTGCTTTTTATAGTAATCAATTGAATATTTTCATTCGGATTTGGCATGACTGCTCTTATCTCCTTTTCCCTCTTAGACTGCTCCGCTTGTGTCAATTGAATTTTTATATTCCCAGATTCCTCATACTGAGCAATCCAATTGAGTAGGTCTTGAGTGAGACGGAATATAATTTGGGAATGACGTATTTATAATTTCGAAAGGGTGGGTGCTAATTTGTGAACTGTCTAACATGAGACTATGTATATTCGCGAATCAAATTTTACATGTGTGAGTGTGGTGTGGACGAAAATTTCCACTCTCTTTGGTTGTGAACATTACCAACGCCCAATTTTTCCGGGTATCTGCCTATCTGGTTGCAGGGATCAGATGTGGAACAGTATGAATCAAGATCACCATTAACTGAGAAGCTAGATACACAATATCATCTTCCTAGATCACCATTAGCTTACGGTTCCAGCAATTACACATCGTCCCATGTTCTGCCTCCACTGAAATTCCACTCTAGTCTACTGAAACCCCTCAGCACAGTCAATTTGAGTGTCGAAAACAATGAAGACGAGTCAGACTATTACAATGAGGATGATGAGAGCGAGAGTGTGGGTTCGGCCCCTGATGAAATATACGAGAACCACTCTGATGATGATGCTGTGGATGGGCCTGTTGTTAGGGGTTCTGAAGATGATAATTCAATCAAGAAACTGCACGACAGAAAATGCGCGTCTACCATTAATAGGGGGCTGTTGAAAGAAGATCTTTGTGTTGAAGTGCCAGGGAGATTAAGAAGATTTGCTGATAAAGAGTTGGGTTCAATGGGATATGATGGTAGCATTGCGGTTTCTGGTCGAAGTTATGCACTGCGAGATAAAAAGACTCCACACAGTGCTTATGTAAGTAATCATGAAAATATTTAAGTGAACCATTGATTTATCATCCAGTAAAAATAAAAATTCTAATCAGTTAATTTAAAAGGTCTCAGTTAATAAAGTTGGAGCATGTTCCACTCAATGCAGGCTACTCCTGTTGGTAAATTAGGTAGTGAAAACGGGGACCTTGGAACCCCGAGTGCACCACCCATTGTGGATCTTGGGAGTGTTTGTGAATCTGTGGCTGGAAGCGAGAAAAGTTCTGATAGTCAATACAAAGAAAAGCATTTCTCAGCTGATGAAGTGGTTCAAAGGTATAATCCCAAGGAAGGAATGGTGTTGGTTTTATTTATCATAAATATTCTCATTAATAGTCATACTTTGTAGGGATGGTGAAGAAACACATGCAGAAAGAGAACATTACGCCCCAGTTCTGAATGCAAATTCAGTTAACCATATGCCGTATTATTGTGCCAGGTTATATTTCCCACAATTTTAATTTTGCTATTGTCCAATTTATTACTATTTTCACCAATGCATGTTTCATGTCCCTTTCCTCTCAACGGAAGTTACGGTGAAGTTATCTGTCAAGTTAATTTAAGATGTTGTGCAGTATGTAGGAAAGGATTTTAAAGATTTATTTATAGCTAAATGAGCAATGTAAATTCAATCCTTTTATATCTAATAATTAATAAATAGTCGGCTCTAACCGGAATACATGCCCATGCCAGAAGCATAAAGACTAATTGGTTTCTTGTACTTATTGTCCTACATTTAAAAATTCTCATAAAATGTGTTCCACCCTATTCTCATTCATCCTTCAGATTAAGTCATGTGTGGTGGTGATCTTTGGTTGACCAATGTGGCTTATTCACCCCCTAAGCTTTTGAATAGCTACTTCTTTTTTCTGATTACAGCGGTCAAAATGCATGGCAAGCACTTGTTGCTTATGATGCCTGCATCCGTTTATGTTTGAATTCATGGGCCAGAGGTTGTGCAGAGGCGCCAGAATTTTTGAAAGATGAATGCCTGCTCCTGCGAAATGCATTTGGGTATGTCTATGGAATTCATTTATAACATTTGACTTGCGAGCTTTTTGTTGATCATTTTATATTATATAATGAAACTTCTGTACAAAATTTCCTCTGCAGGCTACACAAACTCTTGCTTCAGCCAAGAGGTGCACAACAACCTGATAGGGATAACAAAGCTACCGAACAAGAAATAGCCTCAAAAGTGAAAAGGACAGTTGGGAAAATTCATGTAGAAGGTTTAGGCTTATTCCTTTAATGGCTCTTTCAAATTACTCTGAATGTACATTTTGCAGCAGCCATATGTTTATTTTCTTCATTCTTTATTTTGTTTAAGTCCTTTCCGAAAGATAATTTATATCCTTCAAGGTCTTCAGAAATGAATGAGGGTGCTAATATCTTAAGGCCAATAAATTGGTACTCTGCTTCTGATAAATGCTAAAATGTTGTGTTGGTTCGTACCTATTAATTATTATATTTTATTTCTTTACTTTTTTATTTTCACAGTGAAAAAGCTTCGTATAATACCACGAAGGAAATTGAAGAACACATACTCAATGAGAGGGGCTATGTACCTGCAAGCGGGAGCTGAATATGTCTGTAATGTTTCATCAATAGTAAAAGACAAAATCAATTCTCTTAAACTCAATTCGTTCGCATTACCTTCTCAAGGTTTGTTACTCATTTACAAGTATCTTTGGAATGTTTTAACCTTCAGTTGCTAATC